>JAZHYW010002689.1:0-92139 GCA_037355805.1 Ixodes ricinus
GTCTCGTCGGACACGCGGCGAAAGCACGCAATCACCGAGCCCTCCTCAAGAGTCTGCTACTACTACCGCCGCTGCGGAGCCAGCGTCCGTCATTGCCTCCACCCCTGTTCATGGCAGGGAAACAGGTCGCCGGCCGACCTATAGAGGCGACGAGTGGTCAGGGCCTCGACGAAAGTCGCCTGTTCCCCACGTGGGTTACCGAGTCACCAGAACCGGTACCTTGTCGACACCACAGCCGAGACCAGCGCAGTTCCAGCAACGCAGTGCCGACCGTTCATTAACACCGATCCATTTTCTGCGCGCAGTACCCAACGGCGCGATCCCTGCTCCACCAAAAAAGGGCCATCACCCTTAACCTCGACTTCCGGTGGGTTCTCCGGTGTATTTCCCTAGTGGCCGATGTCAGTCAAGAATTCTCGGCGCGGACTTTCTCACACCACTACAAGCTCATCGTGGGTGGTTAGAAGCAGGCGACTGATAGACTCTACCATGCAGCTTTCCATCCATGGGCTCACAAGGATGACAATGCAGTCTAAACCTCTGCCTGCACCATCCCGGAAAAACGTCCAAGACCCCGCTGAGTAATGAGCTTCAGATATTGTTAGAGTTGGGCTATTATCATATTTAATTGAACATGAGCCGTTACCCGAATGTTTGGCGATGCTGATTGTCATGAACCCGAGCGCTCGACTCGGGGTTATGAAAATCGCTTACGTCACGGTGTCACGTGACTCTCGGTGCAAAATCGTGATGTCATGTTACGTCACGCTGTCAACAAGGTTAATACATCTAGTGACTTCCTCAAATTAAATCGAGTTGACGCAGTGAGTCACGTGACGTCACGAGGTCACGTGACATTACTTGACAACATATATTGACACCATGACGTCACGTGACAACGTGACACATGGTTAATCATAGTGCCAATACAAAAGCGCCACGAAAACCCACAATTTACCATACAGTTGCAATTCTGTATATGACGATTTGATCAACTAGATAGAAATACAGCCGCCAATTTTTTATTCCCATATGTTCATTTTGTGATACTAACAAAAAAAAAAATAAATTACCTTGAACCGTTTTGAACCGGTTACCGTTATAATTTTTTTCGGTTCGGTTCCGGTTCAGTTCCAAGATGGCGGCGAAGATTTCGGTTCGGTTCAGTTCCGGTTCGGCTAAAAATAACGGTTCTGTTCCGGTTTTCGGTTCGGTTCGGTTCCGGTTCGACACCCTGGTCGCAGGGTTAACCAGGAGCGAAGTAACACCAGAGAAGAGGTGTGGCACAGTTCACAAGTCTCCACATGCCCTATGTGAAAAAGAGGTGGTGTACGACATTCCGCTGACACGCGGTCGAAGTTACATCCGACAAACCGCCCGATGCATTAACCGCACGCTGCATCAGTGAAAACCCTGTCAGCAGGAGGACACTTGCCGCTCCCATTGTCGTGCGTGTCAATGTTCGGCACGGTTCTACGACGTAAACATCGTGGCAAGGAACAAGACAAAACTGGGACGTGAAATTCAGAGGCACTTGCCATTGAGCAAAAAGGCGATGACTGCATTAGGGCACCTTCCCTCGTGCTACACGAGAAAGAAAAAAATATTTCTTCGGGGGTAAAAAAAAATTAAGGTGAATAAGGAAGCGAATGACGGGTCGACTCACTGCTTGAATATAACTATGTGCATTTATTTACACTCTATAGTTAAAAGTCCCAACTTGGGAGACCATCTTGTCTCGTCTAAAGTCTCGACCCCGTCCCAAATTTCTGTCAACCAAAATCCCAAGTTCGGATCTCCCCAAAATCTTCTACGCACTGCTTTTGTAGGCCAGTAGGGGCCTACCTTCCCCTCAGGACCCGACCATTCTCTTCAAATTCCAACACTCCCACGTGGTACACTGTTCCCCAATGGTCGGCGAGCTGTCAGCCTGGCGTTCCAACCACCAAACCCAAATTCCTTGTAGAGTCGTCCTCTGCATTTACCCCAGTCTGGATGGCGCCAACCGCTAGATTATTGCATCGGGCAAAAAGCGACAATTTTACACTAAGCGGCGAAACCCTCTATATACAGGCACACTCTGTTAACAGCCACAAGTGGCTCCAAGAACGGGCCGTCCCAGGGATCTGTCGAGCAAACTCCCGAAACCCGAGACGTCTCTTAACGACCGCGGGGGACCCGCTCCCACCTCTCGGCCGCTCTGCCCCCGCGAATGCCCCCTCCAAAACGCCGACACCACCATAAAAAGCAAAAAAAAAAAAATGCCGACGCAACTTTGGAAAGATAAACATTTCTACCAAAAGAAAACCGCTTAATTAATAAGCATGATTTCCATATACTTAACTCACCTGTTTACTGTTGTCCTTGCCGTCTTGCCCCAGTGAAACTCTGCGTTGCTCGCCAAGAGTTTGAGGACATGTTATCGTCAGTTACAGGATAAGAAAAATTTTCGAGGGAAAGAAAGGCTGGGGAGGAGGAAGCTAACGGAAAGCTGGAGAGGAAAGGAAAAACAAAACCACGACTCTCTCCACCGTTTTGTCTGCTTCCTCGTCCAGAATCGTCTTTCTCTCGAAAACTTTTCTTAACCTGTAACTGACCATAGGCCTCGGCATCCTCCTACACTCACCTAGCAGCTGGGCGTCTCCATTGCACATGGTGTCGAAGAAAAATGAAAACTGGCGGCCATGTGGCAATTATGATGCCCTTAATAAAAAATACTGCACCGGACAGGTACACTCTACCCAGCATCCAGTATTTCACGATGAACCTACAAAACACGAAGATCTTCTCAAAGATTGATCTGACACGGGTATACCACCGAATTTCCGCGGCCGAAGAAGACAACCCGAAAACAGCGATCACAACACCGTTTGGACTTTTTGAATTTCTCCGCATGACCTTCGGCCCCAGATATACGGCTCAGTCATTCCAACAGTTCATCGACGCTGTAATGCGAGGGTTACCTTTCGAATTCGCATACGTAGACGAGTTGCTCATATCCAGCAAGTCACATGGAGATCACACGACCCGTTTAGACCTCCTCTTTGAACGACTGCGCAGCCACGGCAGCCACGCAAAAGATGTGTTCGGGGTTCCGGATTTGGAATTTCTTGGTCATTGTCTTGACGTCTCGTGCATTCATCCATTGCCTTCAAAGCCACTAGCCATCAAAGATTTTCCGAGACCGACTTCAAACACCAAGCTCAGACAGTTTCTCGGTTTGGTGAATTTTTACCGAGGCTTCGTTCTGAACTTCGCAGAACTGCTCGAGCATCTCGAGATATTCCTAGCAAAACAAGAACGACAAACGTTGTTCCTTCATTGGAACGAAGATGCTGAACGCGCTTTCGGAGAGATGAAGAACTCACTTGCAAAAGAAGCACTGCTATATACTACATCCAAAGCATGACGCCCCAACATCGTTGATGACTGACGCATCTGGCACAGCCGTAGGAATGGTGCTACAACAATAAGTCGAAGCAGAGTGGCGGCCGATTGGTTTCTTTTCTAAGAAACACGAGCAACCGCAAACACCCGACATGCGTTTTCGGACGTGAGCTATTGGCTGCCTACTTGGCTGTACGACAGTCTCGGCATTTCTTAGAGAGACGGCCATTTACCCTATGGACTGAGCAAAAGCCTCTAACTTACGCCATCTGCAATTCCAGGTCTCATTACACACCAGGCGAGATTGGCCAGCTAGCCTTCCTAGCCGACTTCACAACAGAGATGCGTCACGTTAAAGAAGTTGACGACGTCCCCGGTGACGTTCTCAGCCGGATTGACAACGTCAAAACTCGACCTTCTACTACTGTAAACTTTGAAAGTTTTGGCCCGTCTACAGACCTCATAGCAAGAATAGCATGGCCTTTGCAATTCATTCACGTCACTGCTACGGCGAGATATAAGCTTTACAGAAGGCACCATCGTAATTTGCGACCTGTCAACGGGAACACCCAGGCCTTTTGCACCACGTGAGCGGCGACGGCAGTTTTTCGAAGCATTTCCCCGTTAAATTTATCGGAAAACTTAATGTCACGTCGCAAGATGTCACGGGACCTATACTTAAATGCAGATTGCCCGCTAGATTTAGCAGAAAATTAAGCATCCCGCGACCCAAACAAAAATTCATTTTAACCGCTAGCGAAAAAATTGACACCTGACCGGCCGCAGCTTGTCATTCCCCAAACACTGTGGACCTGGGGTCAGAGTATCGATAAACGTTTGTGATTTAAGAACGTTTCACCTACCTAACGCAATGGCCTAGCAATTTGCCATAAATGTTTTTCGTGTCTGTTGTGATGCACCGCCAGGAAGGCATGTTGCTGTTGGTGGGCTTCAATAAATAAACACATCTTTACATAAGCGTCCCGAGGCGATATGTCAGAAACCAAGCCATATTTTTATGGCAGAGGAAAATTAGCTCAAAAAGAAATTTGACGAAATGCTTCAAAGACCATCATATCAAAGTCTCATAGTCACTGGTCATGACCTGTTGTTCGGTTAAAAGACGGACGGATTCCGAAAAGCTCTGGTAATGGTAAAGGGGTGATGCTCGGCAGTATGTTGCTCCACGTATCACTTGCCGAATGCGCAAAACACTACCGAATCTAAGAAAACCGCAAGTCATACAAAACCTTCCACTAGTAGTCTATTCGAAGTAATAGGAGGAGAACATGTGGGGAATTCCCGAAATTAGAAACTTGAAGGAGGCATATCATTTTGGCCAAAGACTACTCGAGAAAGTGGGTTGAAGTCAAAGCAGTTCCCGAGGTGTCAAGCGGCACAACTTGACAGTTTTGTAAACCATCTCGTACTACGTTATGCAGTACCCAGATGATTCCTGACCGGAAGATAATTCATGTCGCACGATTTGAAGAAGGCTCATATAAGGCAAAGAGAGGAAGAGCTCGAAAGGCTATCCTTTAAAATCAGGCGCATCTCGCCGGAAAACTGCAAGAAAAAAGAAAAGTATCGCAAGTTGCCTTGCAATTTTGTTGCTACGCGACACGTTCTTGATTTAGCACTAGTGGTGCTGAACCAGTACAGCTAAATAAAGCGGTAATTTGAGTTAGTAGCGTTAGTGGTGAGTTAGTGTTAAAATTAAAGTTAGTTAGGGTTAGAGATAGTTAGAGCTAGAGTTAGTTAGAGTTAGATAGAGCTAGATATAGACTTATTTAGAGTTAGTAGAATTAGTAGAGTTAGCGGCGACAACTACACTAACTTGCGGTTACGCTTTTCATGGCTCCGCCTTACCTGAAAACCCAGCCTAAAAATGTTTCACTTTAGAAAGGACAACCTCTGGGATGTTGTTTAAGTCAGGGTATCTGTGCTCCCTCGAAGTCATCTGAGATGTACACGGTGAACAGGGCAAATACTTTAAAGCTATTGCGTACCCTTCAAAATAAGCAAGCGGCTGGGACCTGACACATATCGCCTCCAGTAAATACCAAGTTATACCTAAATGAGTAAAACACTGGACTCTCCCCGCTCATGTCGGCAACCGCAAACTCTATCTGTCATGCGGCGACTGCATCGCTGCTTTTCGGGACGGACATACTTTCAGGGAGGAACAGCGGAAACAAAGAGAGGACACTGAGTTAGAAGAAGAAGAAAAAAAATGTTCTACCATTTAACAAGGACTTCCCCAACAATACGTCGATATTGAAAAAGGAAACCTTTCGGTGGACATCCACCTGGTTATAAATGACAATGAATGAAAGGAAAACTCTAACCAAACAAACATTGATATGGTGACCGACGCTTCAAGGCCAGTTCGTCCCCTTAATCACGGTGACTGTTCTTGTCCTTGTCGACGACAAGACGACGACAGGGACAAGAACAGTTACCCGTGATCAAGGGCCGAACTGGCCTTGAAACGTCGGGCTCCGTATCAATATTTTTTTTGGTTACAGTTTTTTTTATTTATATTGAAAAAGTACACTCGGGAATTGGAAGATACAAGGGTGTTGTAATTCGACCCGGGCATTAAACAATAAGCGGGAAAAGCACTATATTTAGGCCTATATTTACCTGCATGCATGGTCCTGTTCAAGTCTTGAATGTAGTGGAAATGTTTCATGGCAGACGCAGGCGCATTGTACCCAAACTCGGGGTCACCACCGTTGACGGCCTGGTGTGGCATGTACAAGAATAAGGGCTGGAAAATAAAGTAGAAAATATGTCTAATTCGCTTAAATACGAGTGTTTAAAGTTGCAAAAAGTTTATTACACTCCCAGTATTAAAATGTTTTAAACCAGCTAAGTTTGTGTTTTTTGAGCAGTTAAAAAAAAATCTAAAGCGGTTGTCTATTTGCAGGTGGTCTTCATTTTGTCCTCCAGGATCATGAATATAAATATGATATTTTAGATTGATCCTCCGAACATCCACAACAGCGCTTTCAAAGCAGTGCTGAAGCTGCTTCTCCCCAGCGCGTTCTGTGGGCGGAGACAATCGTAAAAAGCGAAAGAATACAGCCAACCTGGTGAGGAAGATTCATAATCTGACGTACGTATTATACAAGTATCTCTACATTTTCGCGCCTTTCACAAGCCTTTTCCGAACAGTCAAATGCTGCACGCGTTTCCACAAAATTAAGTTGAGGAAATGACAGTCGCAAGGCAGTTGATACTTCTGGTGATGACGTCACACCTAGTGGGTTTCATTTTGTTGTTCACGCTTTTATTGATACGTTCGAGTCATATGCTTGTGATCTTCAAACACACAAAAGAAAAATATAGTAAAATTCAACTCTAAACGTTTTTTTAAGAACCTCTCCAGCCTTTTTTTAACGAGGAGTAACTGCATTCGGATCAACGTGTGTAGAAATCGCGCGATAAAACGCGACTTACCTTGTTTTTATCGTGATCCTTGATCAGGGAAATCGCCTCTCTTCGTATATAGCCTTGTTGCGTAAACGCCTCCTTTGTTACGAACAGGCGTTGTGTCATCCCAAAAGTCTAGCCCAACGAAGCTTTCGTTCTTATATTCCTGAAACACAAATGTTTAAAGCAGCTGGTAAAGTTAACAAACCAAGCTATAAACGTGCTAAGCCAAAGATTTGAAAGTGAACATTTGACTGAGGTGTTTCAGACTGGGGCAAGACGAAACTCTCTTTTGCACCAGCCAGAAAGAGGGAGTACGTTTTTCTGGCTAGAGAAGGGATCCAAATTGCCCACAAGCCAACATTAACACTTAGACTGGCTTATGCCACAACCTAAAGATGGCCTCCTAAAGCGAGAACTCAAGGAGTTCTGACCAAGGACTTTCGGGAAAGGATCCGCCAGCACCAAAACGACGTTCAAAATTTCAATCACGAGCTCAGCGGGGTCGCTGGAAGTTCCGCCATCAAGGGCCACCGCGCCGCGCCAACTTCAAAAACACCCGCATCCTCAGCATTGAGAATAGCCACTACAAAGAATCTTAGAATTATGGAGCATTCAAATTACGCCAGAAAACATCAATTGGTCCCTCGGCGCTTTATCATCCACCTAAATCAACGGCCATCTTCATAATCACCCATGAAGAATGGGCCCTGTAGACCTCGAAATATCGGGTCCCTCACGAGGGCTAGGTTGGACGTTCCCCCTTTTAATAGGCTCATGATGCGTCTTCTTAAAGAGAAGCTGTCAGGCGTCTTATATTTAAGGAATTTCATACGTTTTCACTTTATTTTAATAATCTTTTGTTTTCGCATTTTTTGTGTGTGAAATTCGGATGTTATTTTTTGTTGTTAATTTGTCAGCAATTTTGTGTTTAGTAATTGTTATTTTAATAGTCTTATACCTTATTTTATATTAGGCATTAACCGAGCTTACTTCAACTCCTTTTACACCTTTCAATGTCCGCGTTGATCGGAGACTAATTTTTATAACGCATTACCAATTCATTCAACTTAAAGAAGTAAAAACATCAATGTTTTGGGTTTCCTCTAACCCTAGAGTTTCAGTATGGTATCATCATTAGTTATCAAATCTAATTATAATAGTGCTGTAGAAAATTACTTATTGCGTCATTTTTACTAAGGAACCTCGGTTTTGATTGCTGAAAGCCGGGATTTCGGGATGACGTCGCGGAGCAGGAAGCGCAACTATATAACAATGACTGTGGTTCGTGTGATTCTAAGAACCTGGACTTCGAGGCGGCTCGTCGTCTGCTTGCATCCGAGCACTTGAAGATCACTGCCACCTCGTCACAGTCTTTTGGGCCCATGTAAACGTCGCCGTAGTTTCTTTAAAGCGAAAGCACGTCAGGGTTAATTTTAGAGTGACATGGCAATCAAATACTCTACAAATCAATAGATCTTACTTCGCGAAAATCCTATGACCTTGTGGCCGAGAGCTCTTTTGAAGTTGAAAAGTCTGGTTGCGCACAACCTCGGGATTTTCCTCTTTGAACAGGGTGGAGTGACTGGCACTGTAGGTTTCACTACCTAAGCAAATCAGCATACCAGAATGTATTATGAAAGTAAAGTAGATATAGTAACCCTGGAGGTCTGTCTTTCAGTATTTATGGGGCGTACCTTGTCCAACAGATGAAAGAGGGTATGTGCGATATGTTGAAAATGGTGATAATGCAATTAAAGCAAAGGTGCATGCGAGCAGGACGAGAGTGACGTTATTATCACTGGAGAAGGGGAACAAGAAAAACAAAGGACGTACACAAATCTTCAAACACAGCTAATGGTTGCTGCGCGACCGAAAAAATCCACCTGATTCTGGTAACGAACCACAGACCTCTCCATTTCCACTAGAGCGCTCTACCAACTGAGCTAACCAGGAGTTAGACGTCAGTAGAGCAAACGGGTTTTATCAACTGCCACCAGTCTAACACCAACAAAGATGAACGACCTGCATTTTAAGAGTTATGATGTTAATAAAATTAATGCAAATGTGCAAGCGAGCTGGACAAGGGTGTAGATAATAATCCCTATAGAGGGGGAATAATGGGGGCAAAGAACAAACACAAATCTCTCAAATACAGCTAGGAGACAGGTGTGGTTCGGTCACGCACCAGTCGCCTAGCTGTGTTTGGAGATTTGTGTTTGCTTTTTCCCCCTTGTTCCCCTTTCACAGGGATTATTATCGACATGTTTAAACTGGCTTTTTTTAGTCGAGCGGTACGATGGCGCAATAAGTGTTAAATGCCCGAAGTAGTAATCATAATATTATAACTGTAGAGCCGTTTTGCAAGGTTTTTATTAGTGGTGCGGCTGCTAACTGCGAATTTCTCAACATTTGATGCTGTTATTTTTTTTTTGCTCTACAAGCGCACGTTGGCATTAGATTCTGAAGCAAATATAAATACTGATGTGTTTTACCCCGACGAGGGCGTTTTCGAATCACGGCGCACTTTCAGGGACGGTCGGAAACAATATCGCTCGACAGAGATCCTCTCGAAGACCCGGAACCAAGGCTTTCGAACATCTTCCGAAGCTACCAACGTAAATGGGTCTTCGTATTCCTCGTCTTTTAACGACAAGCGAAGCTGCTGCTGCGACGACATAAACCTCCGGGACAGTGACAGAGGCTGCTCGACCGTATCTTGATCGAAGCCAACTGCCGCCACCAATCGCACCAGGATCCCGTTGGTGGCGCAATATCGTCACATCACCGTGGTTATATAATAGGGACCAGCATACTCGCGAGTCAGACACACAATGGGACTGACAAACGCTACCATCACCTAATCATGGGTCAATAAACATCGTCAACGAATAACCGAAACCCGGTCTGTCCGTCCCGTAGCCACAACCATTTGAGAAAAAAGGCTTCAAAGCCTAGACATGATTCCGTGTGCTGTCTTTTGCGACACTGACCCTCTGATCCCGGTAAGTAACCAGAGGGGTGTCGTCTGGGCTTGCCCTTCGCCCCCCCCCCCCGCAAAATAAAATTCAATTGGGTAATCACTCCCTAAAATAGAATAGGGAAAGAAATTGGACATGAGCAGTACACTCCACTGGGCTAATCTTTGTCCTTCGCCACGGTGCCAAACGGTAGCGCCCGGAGGAGTACAGCGTGCACTCTATGGCGTAGCGAAACACATACAAGTCAAAAGTTCGAAATTCCCGTCTCCCCCACAACAAGCTTTGTATTTGTTATAGGACCCCCATAGGCGTTGTTTGTAAATGCCGCCGTGCAGTCCTATCCGTGGTGCGAGATGTGCATGTGCGTTTGAAGGTCGTCAACGTGAGCATTTCCGACCTTTGAGACGGGTCGAGTGGCTAACCCTGTATCTCCTCTTTCCCCAAAGTCCCTCCTTTTATCCCTCTGGTGAGACAAGTGTTAGTTTAAAAAAAATAGACTCTCCTTGAAATTCCGCAAACTTACAAAGTGAGTGGTGCGACAATCTTGTCTACAATATGTTCCGCGACGAAAGGCAAAACGTTGCGACAAGACGGTCATGAGCGAAGACGGAGCTAGCAACGGCTTGAGAGCCAGCAAGCGACAAGTATCAACACTGAAGTAGACAGACTTCTTTTCTAAAGTGCCAAAGGTATGCTTTAAATAATCGGGAATTTGCTTGTTTTCGGTTGTAATGATTTGATACCTGGTTCATCTGTTTTCAAGGGGGATACTGGGAATTCGTGAATAAATAAGCAATTTAAACAGCTAACACGTTCGTTTGTAGAAAAGGTAATTACAATGAGACTACTGGATGATCTCACTCGGTATCATACATTTAACAGGAACACTTCAATCATGAGAATTTGACCCCAATATGCCTAAATACACAGCATATAATTTACACTGGTACTGGCAAAGAACACATTGAGTGCGAAAATTTATTTTGCCCCTCCCCCGCTCCTCGAAAACAAATCCTGGCTATGTGCCTGCTCTGAGCTATAGATGTGTTGCTGCCCATCATTTTCAGATATGTTACGCATCTAGTTCGGCTGTGCTCACCGAGTAGATTTCGTGCCTGTAATAGTCTTCACCATTGTTGTAGAAGCCGTAGAAGGAATCGAATCCCCTGTACGTTGGCGTGTAACTTTTCTTGTAATATCCTAGATGCCACTGCAAACAAGATAAACATTACAGATTTCTTCTGTTGCCATTCCTGCAACGATTCAGAAAGACGCAAAACACAAAAAGATAAGTATAGTTACTTTTCCAATTATGTGACTTATGTAGCCGAGCTCACTCAGGTGCTGAGGCATGATGGTGAAGTTGGGCGACAAGCCCCATGGTTCCGCCTCGTGATGAATACCCTGCTGCAGACCTGTGTACGGTGAGATCGTTGGTTATGGTTCACGGAATTTTGTGGATGAATCAGCAGTCGGCAAACTTGCGTGGGACATCAACACAAATTAGTTCATGTAATTGAGATGCTAGACATGAATATAACCAGAGAAACAGAAGACAAAAAATGAAAGCCGTTTACAACTCCCTGTAACGCTGAATCAGAGCGCAGCTCTTGAGGAGGACGGGAAGGCACGGGGGGGGGGGGGGGTTACGTGACCTCGGGGGGGGGGGGTGTCACGTGACCTCGGGGGAGAGGAAATTTTCCGCTAAATTTAGCGGGGAATATTTTCCGTTAGATTTAGTGTAAAAATTGCTCCGCTAAATTTACCGGGGAAAGTTTTCCGCTAAATGTAGCGGGGAAAATGTTTCGATAGATTTAGCGGGGTAAATTTTCCGCTAAATTTATCAGTGAATATTTTCCGCTAAATTTAGCGGGGAAAAGTTTCCGCTAAATTTAGTGGGAAAAATTTTCCGCTAAGTTTAGCGGGGAAAATTTTTCGCTAAATTTAGCGGGAAAATTTTCCACTAAATTTAGCGGGGGAATTTACTCATCATGCATCGCGTGGTTACGCCGACGGTGATGGCGACGCCGATGGCGACGGCGACGCCGACGGCGACGTCGACGGCGACGCCGACGCCGCTCAAGTCGGAAACGGGCGCCTAAGAGATGCGCTCTAAAAGGTAATTCCTCAGATCTACGCCTAAAGGGAAACCCCACCTTTGGTTAGTGTCACTCTAAACCAACACATGGCGATAGGATCGCCTTCCAGACCTTTACATCAATGCAACATTTCATGCGTCGTGGCCCCAGCAGGGGCACCTGTGAAAGCAGGGGTTTGGTGAGTGGCGTCACTACAAACCCCGAGCCATGTGGGTTTGCCCACCCACGCCTGACTGTGCGTGGCTTAACCATGTCCGGGGAAAAGGGGTTCCCGGGGGTTGAGCTGAGCCCGGGGTACGTTTGGACCCTTCGAGGCCCTCCGGGCAAGGCAATATACCGCTTCGGCCCCTGCTTCTCGTAGAGGGGTGTCCTGGCTTGGCCCGACCAGAATGATTCAGTCAGTCGCCTCTTCTACCCCCTTCTTCCTTCTTTCACTTTTCCTTCCACCTCTTTTTCTTTTCTCCTACACTATCTTCCTTCCTTTTTCACCTCCTTAGGCGGCAAGGGACAACCTTGAGGGGATAAAGGACCTGTCCCTGCAACCACACTAGGGTATAGTGCCCGGGCAGCACTGGTAGCGTAATTGTGTCAAGCCAAGCCTTTCTTGCTATGGCACATTACCTACTCTCTTGTTGGGCTCTGTGGCGGGCGGTGCAACCGAGCACTGAATTTTCTTCCCCATCTTTATGGGTCTGCACAACATATCATTCCTTGATCAGCCTCTGAAAATAGTTTGCACCGAAGCCCGTACACTTGATGTTTCAGCAGTAGTTACTCCGCAGAATCTAAAGTTTTTGGTGATGCACTCCGAAACTGAGAAACCACTAAGTAAACTGTCCCCTTTTCTTGTCGCGAAAACACTAGAGGGTGTTGTGGGAAAGACTTTTCAGGCTAAGAAGATGACATCAGGTGACCTCCTTGTAGAGCTTCACACAAAGTTCCAGAGTGATGCTCTTCTAGCCTTGAACTCAGTCTCCAATTACAAAGTCAGCGTAACCCCCCCCCCCCGCACACTAAATGCAGTACAAGGCGTAATTTCCGAAGATGATTTGCTGAAAACTCCAGAAACAAAAATCGTAGAGGGCCTCTCCAGCCAATGTGTGATCGCCGCACGGCGCACCACGCTTCGGCGTGACGGCATGAAACACAAAACAAAACATAGTGTACTGACTTTTGCAACGATCGTCCTTCCACAAGCTGTCAAGGAAGGTTACCTGCATTGCCGCGTCCGGCCATACTTACCGAACCCGCTGCTCTGCTTCAAGTGCCAGCGGTTCGGCCACAGCTCGTGGAGTTGTCGCGGATCTGACACGTGTACAAGGCGCTCTAGCAAAAGAATCTCGCAGATCACTGTGAGAATGAACCAAAGTGCACTAATTGCGAAGTAAAGCATGCTGCATACTCTCGGTCTTGCTTTCTCTGGAAGCAAGAAAAAGATATGCTTACATTGAAGGTCCAAGAGAAAATTCTATACCACGAGGCAAAGAAGCGGGTCTTGTTTGCCTTACGAGGTTCGTATGCAGAGGCTGTGCACAGGAGACCTGCACGGCCGATGGTGTCCACGGGGACGCTGACATCTGCGGATGACCTGCGTGTCCCGTCGGGGTCCCCCTCCATCTCGGGAGCGGTGAGGCAAACACCGCCTCCGAGCTCTAGGAAAGATGGGGGCATGCCCATACCCAGCAAGGTGCAGGGCTTGCCAACCCTTGCTCGTCCCACTGCCTGCCTCACAGGGGACGGGGTATGCCACCCCGTCCTTCTGGTACCTAGAGGAACCCAGGCCTGCCAAGCAAGCCAGCGGCATCCAAAGGTCAGCCATTGGTGACAACCACCGACGAGCCAATGGATCAAGGTGGGCTAAAGTCCGGCGTGGACAGCCCCACATCAGGGTCGGAGTGTTTCCTTCCTGCCACTGGTGGATCCACCAGTGAACAGAAGGGTGCCACTAAAAGAAAAACACACCTTGTTTGAAGATTGATTTTAAGACCTGAAAATATATTCCTTGTTTCTATTTAAACTTTCCTTCATTTTTGCGTATTTGGCTTTTTAAACCATACTCTTTTAGATTATGGCCTGCATTATGCAGTGGAACTGCTGAGGTCTTTCTGTAATTTAGATGACGTGAGGCTCTTGTTGCAGAGGCATGAACCCTCTGCATTTTGCCTGCAAGAGACTTATCTTCAACCGTCCAAAAGCAACTTTCTTAGGTCATATCAGGTCTACAAGAAGGACCACGTGACTACCTCTGGCGCTTCCGGGGGACTTGCTATTGTTGTAGTTAGCGGCACGCCTGCCTGTGTGGTCCCCCTAGACACGCCTCTGGAGGCCATTGCAGTGAGGTTGCTGCAGCATCGCCTCATTACAACCTGCTTCATTTACATATCCTCCCTTCATTTTCCCTGGAACTTGCCCAACTTGAAACTTTAGTCGATCAACTACCGGAACGTTTCATTTTAATGGGCGAATTTAATACACACAACGCCGTCTGGGGCAGTGTATGAACTGACACCCGAGGTTCTGTTGTGGCGCGGTTTTATCTCTCGGAGAAGTATGTGTCCTAAATACAGGAGAGCCAACATATTTTAGTTCTGCTAATCGCTTTTTTTTTCCATTGACCTCACTATTTGTTCCGCTGCACTTTTTTACAAATTTTACTTTGAATGCATTGGATAACCCTTACGGAAGCGACCATTTTCTGGTGTATTTTACTGCCCTGGAAGTCCTGCCTAGGTTTCCTTGTCGTCCTCCCCGTTGGAAGATCCCTTCAGCAGATTGGGACCTTCTTAGTCAAACATCCCTTCCCCCCTGAATCTTTCGCAAAGAGTCTCCGCGGACGAAGTAAATGCTCTCATTACAGCAGCTATTGTTGACGCAGCCCGTGTGTCGATCCCACAGACATCCGACAAGCTGCTGAGACGTCCACAACCATGGTGAAATGATGAGTGTAAAAATCCCGAAACCGCCTAAACTGTTCTTGGATGAGATTTAGGAGGTATCCCCTCTTCCAGAAACCTCTTGGCAATTAAGCAATTACGCGCAAAAGCCCGCTATATTAGGAAAGAGGCAAGAAGGAGATATTTTTGCTTGTATGCATCTTCTATTAATGGTTTCACGCCAGCGAAGATTGTCTGGGGCAGAGTAGGTAGAATGGATGGCGACTACCATCCTTTCTCAATCCCCTTGCTGTTAGACGACAATGGAGAAGCATTTTCATCGTTATATGAGCAAGCCAACGACTGGGTAGGCACTTCGCACAATTCTTTATTTCTGAAAATTACACTCCAGAGCTTCTGCTGTTTAAGTCCAACCGCGAGAGAACTCTAATTCGTAGGTCAGAAGATTGCACTGGAGAATATAATTGTCTTTTTCCCTTGTCGAGCTTCGTCGAACTCTTGCTGCAGCAATGCCTACATCCCCTGGACTTGACGCAATTCACCCTAGCATGCTTTCTCATCTACCTGAAACATTTCTAGTCATTCTCCTCCAGTTTTTTAACATCATCTTAGCGAAAGGGAAGGACCGAAGTAGAGCCACGAGCAGCAGGCCAATTGCGCTTACTAGATGTCTGGGGAAAACTTTTGAGCGGCTGGTTACCAGCAGGCGTATTTACATACGAGAACGAAAATAAGGTCTACTGTTGACCACCTGGTACGCCTGGAGACGACGGTCCGCGAGGCTTTCATAAATAAGCAATCTTGTCGGTAGGTATTTTTCGACCTTGAAAAAGCTTACGACACCGCCTGGTGATACGGCATACTCCAGGACCTTATCTCGATGGGCATAAAAGAGAGAATGTTCAACTGCATTGCTGACTTTCCGCAGGATCGTAGCTTTCAGGTACGCATGGGAGCTACAATCTCCGACCCTTTCCCTCAGAAGAATGGCGTGCCGCAGGACTGTGGACTGAGCGTCACTTCGTTCATTATAAAAATAAATTCTCTATCTCAAGTAATTTCGCCCGCGATCTCTCATTCCCTTTACGTCGACGATTTTAAGGTTTGTTTTTCTTCATGTAACTTAGCTATCTGTGAGCGTCAGGTACAACTTACAGTAAACAGGATGAGTAGATGGGCTGACCAGAATGGCTTTCGGTTTTCTGCCAAGAAGACTGTGGCTGTTTGTTTCTCTCGGAAACGAGAAACGTCTCCCGAGCCATCATTGTTCATTAAAGGTACACAAACATGAGGAAGATACACAAAAAGGGGGACGGACAACGAAGACTTCCAACTAGCAACAACATTTATTGACCCGAAGTTTGCGTATATAGGTGAAGGAGGGGAGGGTGAAGGGCTCCACATTGGAAAGGGGGAAAGCGATGGGAGAGGGTGTAGGGCAATAGAGTGAAGGACGATCCCGTGAGATGACATCTAATCGCTTGGAGCCGCGGAAACGAGAGACGTCAGCTCTGGCCCCAGGAAGTTTATCTCCCTCCTGGATAAGCCTATAGAGGGGGACCCGAAGTTGTTTTGACTGTGGTGCATGGCGAAGGCCTCCATGATCTCTCGTCCGTATCTTGAGGCGTGACCTCCAATCCTGGTGGTCGAAGGAAGGTCGGCCGAACAGGGTTCGCTGCACTCAGAGGTGTGTTTTGCAATCGGATGGTAACTAATCTCCGAGGTGTCGGAGGCTGCTTTCTTGATCTCGTTTGCATGTTCCCTCACCCGATCGTTTAGGCATCGGCCCGTCTGTCCGATGTATTTAGCACCGCAGGACATGGGAATCGAATACACGCACTCTTTGCAGCAGGTTACATAATTGGTCTGGTGCTGTTTCTGGCAAGGGGGCGCTGGGCCGGGGTTGTTGACTTTCCTACAAATTGAACCTAATTTGAGCCTGCACGAAAATACTACGTTAGTGTTGAAGCCGAGCGCAATAGATTTCAGGCGATGTGAGGTGTTATGTATGTAGGGGATGCATGCGAAGCGTGATTTAGGGGGAGGGGTTTGGATTTGTGCCCCGCGACAAGTCTTTTGATTGTTGTTTCAATCAGGTCTCTGGGGTATCCTGCCTTTATAAGGCGACTAATCTGCTTGGATAGGCTGGGGGCGGAAAGGTGCTGACAGGATTTAACTTTGGCCGATGCAATTAGGTTTCGAACGATCCCATTTTTTACATTCCTCGAGTGTGAGCTGTTGAAAGGAAGAACGGGCTTAGAGGACCTCTGCTGGTGAGCCCAACAGATACCTTTGCTAGTCGGGACCAACCTGAGATCGAGGAACTGTAAGCCCTCGGGGGAGGGGTCTCTTTGGTGAACGTGAGCCCGTGGGAGTTCCTCTGGAACACGCTCTTTATGGCCGCGGAGTCGGAGACGGTGGAGTGTAGGATGAGATAATCGTCAACATAACGAAACACCTTTGCATCGGGAAAATCTTGTTGAAGGTCCGACTGAACTTTGGCGTCAACATAATACAGGTAAATTTCGCTGAGGGCGGGAGCCAAGCAAGACCCGATACAAACGCCGGCTTTTTGTAAGTACACTTTACCCTCATATTCAACAAGCGTTGATTGGAGATACAGTTGTGTCAATTCGAGGAATGAGGACAGCGAGACGCCACTTGAATTTTGAAAGTCTATGACACCTGCCTCGTAAATGGCGTCAGAAATGAACCCCAGGAGGGTCTTCACGTTTAGGCTATAGTAGAGATCTACAACATCGAGCGAGAACGCTCTTACAGCTTCAGTGCCGGCGTGCAACCCGTCTAACACGGGAAGGAGATCTTCCGAATTTCTTAGTCTGAAAGGTTGGGGGAGCTTTAACGTGTCGAGATGTTTTTGCAGAAACTTCGCCAATGGCCTCTGCCAACACCCCGTCTCGGATACAATGCTGCGGAAAGGCACGCCTGGTTTGTGCGTTTTAGCGGAAAAGAAAATAGAGAGGTATTGCTTCGCTGGAGAAAGAACGGCACTTTTAAGGAAGGGAGGTTAGTTGAGTCACAGAGTGCCTTCACTCTGGACCTAAGGGACCCGGATGGCCGCGTTTTGAGTCCGATAAAGTTCTTTTTGAGGGCCTCGTCGGATTTGTCTTGCATTTGTTGTTTGTTCAGGATCACGAACTGACCCGTTTTGTCAGCTTGAAGTAAACTCAGCTCACCGGCCTGAAGTTCTTTGATGACTGGCGTAGAGGCGTTTTTGGTTCTCCTGCTCCCCCGTGGAAGCACACAGCCCTTGTTGCAGCACCGACGAAGTCTTGACGGCTATCCTCTGGGATCTTGACGGCTATCCTCTGGATCTTTCAGATTAAGAAATTCGGAAGATCTCCTTCCCGTGTTAGACGGGTTGCACGCCGGCACTGAAGCTGTAAGAGCGTTCTCGCTCGATGTTGTAGATCTCTACTATAGCCTAAACGTGAAGACCCTCCTGGGGTTCATTTCTGACGCCATTTACGAGACAGGTGTCATAGACTTTCAAAATTCAAGTGGCGTCTCGCTGTCCTCATTCCTTAAATTGACACAACTGTATCTCCAATCAACGCTTGTTGAATATGAGGGTAAAGTGTACTTACAAAAAGCCGGCGTTTGTAACGGGTCTTGCTTGGCTCCCGCCCTCAGCGAAATTTACCTGTATTATGCTGACGCCAAAGTTCAGTCGGACCTTCAACAAGATTTTCCCGATGCGAAGGTGTTTCGTTATGTCGACGATTATCTCATCCTACTCTCCACCGTCTCCGACTCCGCGGCCATAAAGAGCGTGTTCCAGAGGAACTCCCACGGGCTCACGTTCACCAAAGAGACCCCTCCCCGAGGGCTTACAGTTCATCGATCTCAGGTTGGTCCCGACTAGCAAAGGTATCTGTTGGGCTCACCAGCAGAGGTCCTCTAAGCCCGTTCTTCCTTTCAACAGCTCACACTCGAGGAATGTAAAAAATGGGATCGTTCGAAACCTAATTGCATCGGCCAAAGTTAAATCCTGTCAGCACCTTTCCGCCCCCAGCCTATCCAAGCAGATTAGTCGCCTTATAAAGGCAGGATACCCCAGAGACCTGATTGAAACAACAATCAAAAGACTTGTCGCGGGGCACAAATCCAAACCGCTCCCCCTAAATCACGCTTCGCATGCATCCCCTACATACATAACACCTCACATCGCCTGAAATCTATTGCGCTCGGCTTCAACACTAACGTAGTATTTTCGTGCAGGCTCAAATTAGGTTCAATTTGTAGGAAAGTCAACAACCCCGGCCCAGCGCCCCCTTGCCAGAAACAGCACCAGACCAATTATGTAACCTGCTGCAAAGAGTGCGTGTATTCGATTCCCATGTCCTGCGGTGCTAAATACATCGGACAGACGGGCCGATGCCTAAACGATCGGGTGAGGGAACATGCAAACGAGATCAAGAAAGCAGCCTCCGACACCTCGGAGATTAGTTACCATCCGATTGCAAAACACACCTCTGAGTGCAGCGAACCCTGTTCGGCCGACCTTCCTTCGACCACCAGGATTGGAGGTCACGCCTCAAGATACGGACGAGAGATCATGGAAGCCCTTCGCCATGCACCACAGTCAAAACAACTTCGGGTCCCCCTCTATAGGCTTATCCAGGAGGGAGATAAACTTCCTGGGGCCAGAGCTGACGTCTCTCGTTTCCGCGGCTCCAAGCGATTAGATGTCATCTCACGGGATCGTCCTTCACTCTATTGCCCTACACCCTCTCCCATCGCTTTCCTCCCTTTCCAATGTGGAGCCCTTCACCCTCCCCTCCTTCACCTATATACGCAAACTTCGGGTCAATAAATGTTGTTGCTAGTTGGAAGTCTTCGTTGTCCGTCCCCCTTTTTGTGTATCTTCCTCATGTTTATGTACGGTTACCAACACGCTCGTTTTGTACTTAAAAGGTACACCCATTCCTGTTAAATCGGAGCATACGTTTTTGGGCCTAGTTATCGATAGTAAGTTACCTTTTGGCCCACATATAAAGAAACTAAGACTAAACTGTCAGAGAAAGTCCAATCTTCTTAAGGTCCTTGCACACCGTTCTTGGGGTTCCGACCATGTCTGCCTTTTTGCGAATCTACAGGGCCTGTGTTCGCTCAGTTTTGGATTATGAAAGCATTGTTTACGGTTCTGCCAAACCCTCTACACTCAAAATGTTAGACCCTATTCATCAACAGGAGATCCGACTGGCAAACGCAGCCTTTCGAACGTCCCCCGTGCCCGGCTTGTGTGCTGAGTCAAATGAGTGGTTGCTTGATACACGTAGGTTATATCTTAGCACGCAGTGCTTTTTAAGACTCCGTACTCTTCCGCAGCATCGGAATTTTTCTTTGATTAGAAGCATATGATACAAGCAGGCGTTTCAAAACAAGTCATCCGTAACGCGTTTCTTTGCACTTCGCGTGAAAGATGCGGCAGCGACCTACAGTTTTGATGTAACCTGTTCTGTCATTGGAACTGAACACAGACTTGCTCCTTGGGAAGACCTAGCTATAACTTGCGACCTCTCTTTGACAAAACAACAAGAAAGTTGCCGTGGCCAGTGTTATAAAGCAAGAATTCTTTGAGATTGCTAGTCGTTACGAGACGGACAAAAGCTTTTTTTTTACTGATGGCGACAAAAGGTACTGGCTATGCTGGCTGCGCTGCGGTTGGGCAGTCCTTCCAACGTGTTAGACAAATTAATGCCAATACATCTGTGTTTACCGCTGAACTTCTTGGACTCTTATTGATGGTAGATGAAATAATCAAGCAAAAATACAAATTATCTGTAATATTCCCAGACTAGCTCAGTTCCCTCTTTGCCCTTAACTCTGCAACATCCTGGAAGCATCCCCTCGTTTCTCTGCTTCGTGCTTCGTGCTAAAGTAACAAGCGTTCCTCGTTATGTAGGAATACACGGCAACGAGGAAGCCAACCGAGCCGCAGGTGCATGTGTAAACAGGCCCATTGAAATTCCCACCCTTCCAATGACAGACTATAGAACTACACTACGAAATAAAATAAAACATTCCTGGCAAGTAGAGTGGGACTATGATCCTCACAATGAACTCCATAGAATTAAGCCTGCTTTAAGTGAATGGCGCAGTGCCAGACATCGGGAAAGGTTTTATGAGGTCATCTTATGCCGACTGAGGATAGGCCATACACACTTGACTCATGGGTACCTTCTAAGAAGCGACGACCCACCGATGTGCGACTACTGCTCTGAAACCCTAAGTGTACTTCACATCCTTTTAGTATGTCCACAATTTAATGATGAACGCCACTCCTACTTTCCTATCTTCTTCAGAAAACAAATACCTTTCCACCAGCAATTTTGCTTGGAGACAAGCCGGTTATTCCATACACGCAAGTTTTAACTTTTTAGAAAACATGAATATTTTACATCAACTTTAAACTACAATTTTCTTTAGGTGATATTTGATATTTTGACCTACTGCTCACCCTGTGTTTGGCGCACTATGGCCTATGTTGCTGCTGCACCAGAAAACTCCAAATTCATTCATTCATTCACTGTGTCGTGGCGATTGGATACAGTGTGGCATTTTTTGTTTAATCTGAATTTAACAGTGCTGGTCCTTTACTTGTTTCTGCCTGCGCGAGATATCTGTGGAACGCACCTCGGCGGTCCCAGTTCGTGTGCAAAGGCTACTCGACTTGAAACTCCACTCAAATTCCAGTTGACAACGGTTTGGCGCTTCATATATAAAATTCGACTTAAAACTCCACTCGACTGAGGAGATACTCAACAGTTTCCCCCAAACCCTCAAGGCAGCTTTTGATCTATCTCGAGATTTTCCTTGCGACTCGAATTGGTTCTTGGGCGTTGCCATGTATTACGTGCGTGTTCGTCGTGCATAGCGAACACAACCTATTGAGCCCAAACAACGGCGGATGCAACTCGAGACAGCGGGAGTGGGGAGCCGAGCGGCAAACTACAGAGAAACACGTCACACCTGGAAGCGGCAAACTGCGCGCGGTCGTAGACCAGAAAAGACGCTTCTCGTAACACCCATCGATTGTAACATAAACAGCTAAATAAATTGCAGAAGTGTTGTAAGTTGTAAGTTCATCATGACCGCTAAATAAATATATCCTTCCGTTATCCCGAATTAACTTGTACATCACAATGGTGATGAGGACGGGATCCACGCAAAAAAGACACATATTGCCGCGAGCACCGCTGACCAAGCAGGCAGCACGCTCGCGGCCCGAACAGTTTTAGACACTGTTAGCAACGAAGGAGGCCAACTGGCGATGCTGCAGACAGGCTTACAGAAGGCCTTTGATCGTTTCCGACACGAGGTGCTTTGGAACGTGCTAGGACGCGCTAATATAGGGGAGTTTTTTTGGAGGGGACACGCATGTCGTACACTGGGTGTGTTACACAATTAGTTATTAATAACTCTTTGACCCCTAAAATACCTGTACCTTCCTCAGTTAGACAGGGGTGTCCCATGCCACCATTGTTGTTTGCGTTGTACTTGGGGCCCTTTTGTCTGAGTGCTATTCAATGTGAAAAAGTGCACGATTTTAGAATGGACTCAGTCAAAACAAAAGTGCTGTCTTACGCAGACAATATTGCCGTATTTTGTAGTGACAAAAGAAGCGTAGGGGAGGTTTTAAAACTGACACAGTCATTTTGCGCCACCACGGGTGCGGTGGTCAACCTCGATAAGTGTTCCGGCGTTTGGCACGGTACTTGGGCTATAACACCAGCTTTGTACGAAGGTATTCGATGGGAGTGCACCCCGTGCAAGTACCTAGGAGTCCCATTACAGCACCTGAGGAAAACAAAGCCTTACTGGGAAAATGTCGTCGAGGACATAAAGAAACGTACAGCCTCATGGCGTAATCGTGACCTGTCTATTTTTACGCAAGCAAGCGTGTGTAACATCTTCCTGACCGCGAAGATTTGGTATGTCCTACAGGTGCTATGCTGCTCCCGAATCTATATCCAGAAGATGCACCGTGTGTTCGCATTGTTTATCTGGTTGTCGTCAAGCGAGCCGATGTGTCGGGACAATCTGTTTCATCGTGTGGCCAAGGGAGGAGTTGGACTGTCGCATCTTTTCATTCGTCAAACTGAGTCACGCTTTCTTTTTCTGCGTGACCAGCGACACCCCCTTTACGAACGATGTTTCAGAACAGGCTCAGAGACGCCCTACCGTCCTTTTTGTCGCGTCAGACTCGGGGCCTCCAGCCAGACCCTGTTTGGTTTATAAAGGAAGTTATAAAAGCCTTTTATTTTTGGACGTAAGGTTTTCACGGGAATATTTATCAACAGTAACACGCACAAAGTTGACGCGCGACCTCCTTGAGGTGTTTTTCCCTGCTCCGTTTTATAGACTTCCTTATGTTTCGTGTCCGGGACAAGATGTTCTTGCCCGTGTAAAGAAAATGTGTGTCCCGCCTTGTGTCAAAACCTTTTGCTTCCGCCTCCATAACGAAACGTTGCCGGTGAAGGTATGGCTTGATAAACGAGGCATTTACGTACCATGTAGTGTAAATTGTCTATTTTGCAAACAACCTGAGACGATTGAACATGCTTTCTTGTACTGCTGGGATGCAGTGTTTTTCTGGGACGTTTTGCAACGGAGTTTGAAAAAGGATTTACAGGTATATCCTTTTTCCATTCGTTTCCTCCCGGTGCAGACGCATGAAAGCGTACCCTATGACATGTTAGTGGTATTAGGATTGCATAGCCTTTGGAAGCCTCGTATGGCGGTGCGCCACGCAGAGCACCACCCGAAGTCGGCCCGCCTGTTTTTGTCGAACTTGTTGTGTAAGTGAAAAACGTTGTTGAACGTTTTGAAACCTCGCCAGACTAGGTTAATTTGTTAGAAGAGCTAACAGAAATTAAGGACTTTTAATGCTCCCAACGGCTCCAAGTCGGAGTACATGGGTTTTTATATGTAATATGTGAGCTGTGCACAATAAAGAAAAGAAAAGCGCGCCCGCGGCCTCACGGTTATCGCGCTTGCCTTCTACGCAAAAAGCAAAGGGTCGATTCCTGGCAGCGGGTACACATTTGTGTTGACTCTGGAATGTGATGTTCTGGTAAATTCTAGAACCGTGTTGCTGATTCCAGGTCCGAATGTTCTACTCCGAATGTTCCACAAGCCCACGCGTGTACATAAGGGCTCCGCGTGGCGAGCGGGACTTAGACGTCCGCGACGCTCTTTTGTTATCTCCTGGTTCCTTTTTGTTTCGGGCACAAGTTCACTTCATTAAACATTTCAGTTTCCTCAGTTATTTCTTGTTCGTCACCTCATCATGCGTGACATTTTGGTGGAGGTGCGGGTGACGCATGTCCGTTCAGCGCACCTCTCCGGGGGCCCGCAGTGCAAGTCAGACCCCAAGCCCCGGAGGATCCTGTTCTGGTAGTTCTTAGAGAGACGCACGGGCTGCAGTTATATAAGTAGAAGACGAGGAATAAAAGAAAGACTGGCTCGTGTCCCTTTTAAACTCCAATACAGTGAACGCTAAAGCTGAGTTCCCTTCGCTCTTTACAGGTATTGGTTGCGTGAGCATGCCATACGCGATAAGATTGAACCAAGACGCTATGCCCTTTTCTTTAGCCTCCAGAGGGTGATCCTAATACTTCTCATGCAAGAGGTAAAGAAAGAGCTCGAAAAAATGGTTCTGCTTGACGTTATAGAACCCGTGGACGAACCTACCGACTGGTGTTCCACTATGGTAGTGGTGCGGAAACCAAATGGAAGCTATCAAATCTGCGTAGATTTCACATAATTGAACAAGTACGTTGAGAGAAAACTTCATCCTCTCCCTACCACGGATCACGTTCTCGCACAGCTGGAGAATGCGAGATTCTTCTCTAAGCTCGACGCCGATTCCGGCTTCTGGCAGTTTCAACTAGCACCAGTGTCGCAGATTCTAAAAACTTTCATCACTCCTTTCGGGAGTTACAAGTTCAAAAGGCATCCATGTGGTATCACGTCCGCACCAGAGTTTTACCAGAAAAAGATGAGCCAGCTATTGAGTGGCATTGAGGGCCACGTATGCAAAAATGGACGACATCCTCGTCTACGGCTCTTCCAAGGAAGAACACAACAAAAGACTGAAAGAAGTCCTTGCAAGGCTACAACAAGTTGGAATCACACTGAACGATTCTAAGTGCGTTTTTGAGGCAACCCAAGTGAAGTTCCTAGGCCACATCATAGACCGAACTGGGGTTCACCCTGATGAAGACAAGCTCATGGCAGTGAGGGCAATGATAACACTAGCCAATGTAAGTTAGCTGAAGAGTTTTCTGGGAATGATAAACTATCTCGGAAACTTCACTCCACATTTAGCCCAAAAAGCGCATCCTCTGACGGCGTTTTTGAATTCGAAGAACGCTTGGGTCTGGGATTGTGAACAGCAGATGGCTTTTGACGCCTTGAAGAAACACTCACTTCAACCCCAATACTCGCCTTGTTTGATCCCAAGAAAATAACAGTGATCTTGGCAGACGCCTCATCTTACGGCATTGGCGCAGTTCTGCGACAAAAACAGAGCGACGACACGTATCGTCCAGTCCCCTATACATCAAGAACACTCAGCTACACAGAGAGGCGCTATGCTCAAGTCGAAAATTAAGGGTTGGCTGTGGTGTGGAGCTGTGAAAAGTTTCGCGACCTCATCACAGGATCGGAAGTCATCATTGAAACTGACCACAAGCCTCTGATCCCAATGTTTTCCACGAAAAGTTTAGAAGACATCCCGCTGAGACTACAACGCATGAAGGTACGCATGATGAGGTACTCATATGACATCAGACATGTTCCAGGTAAAGAACAAATCATCGCCGCTGACGTCTTGTCCAGACATCCTCTGGCTGAAGTTCCAAGCCTTGAATTGGAAGAAGAGATCGGCGCTTACGTTCACGGCATCAAATCCAGCCTCCCCGCTACTAACAAACGACTTCAGCAAATCCAGGAGGAACAAGAAAAATATGCCAACTGTCAGCTCTTGACCAGATACTGTGCTGAGGGTGGCCCATCAAGAACAATGTAGATCAAACGTGTAAGGACTTTTGGCAATACCGAACTAGTATAAGCATCAAATTTGAAGGCTTGGAACTGGAGCAAGTAAGCGAGCAAAAATTTCTTGGTGTTTGGTTTAGTGAGGAATTGTCATGGAGTACTCATATTACCAAGTTAAAAGGTGGCCTGTCCAAAATTATAGGCACTTTGTATAAAATCAGAAATTTTATCCCGTGTTGGCTGCTTAAAAATATGTATCACTCTTTGTTTCTTTCAAAACTAAGCTACGCAATTATGGTCTGGGGGACAACAACGGCCTCAAACTATAATAAATTAATAGTTCTTCAAAAAAGAATTTTACGTATGCTCGAAGACTACAAGGGGGATTACAGGAATCTACGTACGGAACCTCTGTTTTTAAAACACCACATGCTTAGGGCAAATCAAATATATTACTTTAAACTGCTTCAATTAATCCACAGAAATAGAAGCTACTTAACGCCAGAAAGTGAACTAACACCAGTGTACGATATTCGACGACCGAAACGTAAAGTACCTATTATACGAACAAATTACGGACGACAAACTTTAGCCTTCCAGACTGCAACGATTTTGAATTGTGACTTACTCAAATTGAATTTTGATGTATCTATATCCCAATTTAAAAAAGATTGTAAAACAAATTTACTGTGCAGTGCTATCACATTTTGTTAGATACTGCTCGTCTTTCTTGAGACTGCGGTCATATTTTGTTAGCAATGATCTTGCCTTTCTTGTTTCTTCGTCTTTTGGTAGGTCCTTTCGGTCTATACAAGGTTATTGTATAAAAGTGTTGTTTGTATTTTGGGATTTTTTTTGTGCCTTCATGTTTTTCGACATAGTTTTGTCAGGTTATATCTCCTTTGGACTTGTGTGGAACTGTTGTGGTTTAAACGTTTGGATCATGCCGCGTATATGTATCTGGGGCTTATCTGTTTTGGTATGTCTAGGCTAGGAAACTGTATATTTGACAGTGTTAAGATTTGGCTATTGAGCTTACATGAATTTGATGTATATGTACTTAATAAGTATGATGTATTATCGTGTACGATGTATTATATGTGTATGATGTATTATGTGTGTATGATGTATTATATGTATGTGATGTAGTGTATATGTATGTTGATGCTTGCTGCATGCCAAGAGGGGGTTAAGGCCTTGTCAGGCATTCGTGCCGTTAGCCTTGGACCCCTCTGCGGAACATGTATCCGCAGACACAAAAAAAAATAAAGAAAAAGAAAACTGTTATTTCTATGGATGAGGAGCTTCTAATGAAAGGCTCAAGGATTCTTGTACCCTAACCCATGAGAAAAGACATCTTGAGTAAAATACACCACGGACATCAAGGCATTACTAAATGCCGGGCACGCGCACGCGAGTCTGTCTGGTGGCCTGGCCTGGCATATCGGCTGAAACAGAAAACTTTGTCCGAGAGTGTCACCAGTGCACCCAAGAAACGAGCGACAGTCAAGAGCCGTTGATGCCAGCGCCTTTCCCTGAAAGACCGTGGTAACAAGTTGGCATGGACCTGTTTTACCTCGCAGGAAAATGGTATTTGCTTGTCAGCGACTATTATTCTAAATTCCCAGAAGTTGCGCCACTCACGAGCCTGTCAACAACATTAGTAATCGACCACCTCAAATCTTTCTTTGCCAGGCATGGCACACCAGAAGCTGTGCTCAGTGACAATGACCCAGTTTCAAAAGATCGACTCGTCAGAATTTTTCAAGTTTTCACAAGACTGGGGCTTCCGCCACAAAACTTCCAGTCCGAAGTTTCCGCAAAGCAACGGTTTTGTAGAGTCTGCTGTCAAAATACTCAAGCGCAGTATGAAGAAGACCGATGACGCCTATCGCGCACTTCAGTCGTACCGAGCCACACCTCTGGAAAACGGCTACAGCCCCGCAGGGCTCCTGATAGGATGGCGCATAGGGACCTCACTACCCACAGTTGGATCTCGCCTAACTCCAAAGACTCCGGATCCCGATCTCCTCAAGAATTGGGAAAAATAAAGCAGGGACAAAGAAAAAATTAACTTCGACAGAAGGCATGGAGTACACGCTCTTAAGTCACTGCATATTGGACAACGCGTGTGGGTCTCAGACTAAGGACAAACTGGTCACGTCACGTCGCCTTCGGAAGCGCTCCGTTTATTCATGGTTAATACCGACCGGGGAGTTGTGAGGAGAAATTGAGGACACTTGATTCTAATTCCCATTCCCACGACACATGCACAATCCGCACGTGAAGGAACACCCCTTGCTACCAATAACATGGCTTCCTTGTCTACAACATCTACGGCTTCCTCGCCTACAACACCTACAGGCCTTCCAACCACGCGGAGTGGGCGTACTGTGAAGCCTGTCGACCGGCTAGGTTTCTGGATATTAGAAGGGCAAGATGTTTTAGTAGCTCTTAGAGAGACGCACGGGCTGCAGCTATATAAGTAGAAGACGAGGAATAAAAAGAGACTGGCTCGTTCCCTCAACCTGGCTGGTCCTGTTTCTTCGTTCGCTCGCCGTACCTCTAAACACCAAACACAACAAACCCAGTGAAGACCAACCCAAGACCCGATCAAGTCGCCTCAACCAAGGCCTACCTCCGGAAATTAGACTTTTACCCGAGAACTCGAAGACCAAGACGACGACGATGTCCCAGCAGAACCCGGCCGCCGCTTCCATCGTCTACCTGTCCGTCGCTCCTCGGACACCGGCACGCTCCCACGGCGAAAGCCACGAAGACATTCACGACTGGATCCAAGAGTACGAACGGGTGGCTTGCCATAACGGGTGGACACCGGGACAGTGTCTTCGAAATGTTTACTTCGCCTTGGAAGCAACCGCGCGGAACGGGTTTGAGAACCACGAAGCTTTGATCACCTCCTGGGAGCAACTCAAGGCTGAGTTACGAAGAACATTCACCAACCAACACCGAAGAAAACGCGCCAAAGACCTTGTTCAAGCGAGGGTTCAGGCCCTAACGAGAGCGTCGTTGGCTTTGTCGAACATGTTCTTCGACTGAGCAGCCACACGGATCCTGACGGCCCTGTAGAAAAGAACCTGAAGGTCTTAATGCGGGGCGTGAAAGAAAACATCTTCGGGGGCCTCGTGTGGAGCCCGCCTACTACCGACGAAAGTTTCATCATTGAGGCCACCAACATCGAACATGCCCTTCAAGGAAGGGCCTCACACTACCAGAGACTTCCCGGCTTCGCTGCCCTCTCGCCGTCCAGCTGCAACATCCCGTACATCTGCGCAATGATCCGGGAGGAAATTAGGGAGATCCTGCCTGCTGCCCACCAGCCTGCTTCGCTCTCGATAGCCGAAGTTGTCCACGAGGAAGTTCAACGGGCATTCTAATTTAAGGCTTCTACCAGCGTAGCAGCTCCCGAGGAGCCCTCCTGACCTACGCGGTAGGATTTCGGAGACCGGTGCCAACTGCCCAAAGTATTTCACGCCGCCGCGACGTGAGCCAGAGGAGCAGACGTTCCGACGTCGGGAAGGGCAGCCCCAGCTCGTCCGTACTGAACACCCGGCGCCTAGGAAGACGGATGTGTGGCGCACCGCCGATCGACGCCCGCTGTGCTACCACTGCGGTGAAGTGGACCACATCTACCGTCGATGCCCCTACCGCCAGCTGGGCCTACGAGGGTTAATTTGCGTCCCACGACCCTCAACCACGTCTTGGAGAGAAACGTCGGGATATCGCGGACTACCTACGCCGCTCTTCATCTACTGAGTCGTCTCCCCGCAGAAAATTCCGTTCACCGTCTTCCCGACGCTCGCCATGGCTCTTCCTCCGGTCTCGCTGAGACAGCCTGTCACCCATCGTTTCTTGTCGGGAAAACTAGGCGTGGCAATGCCGGGAGGTAGGTGTCACCGAAGACGAACGATGCCAAGATCCTCCAGGATCATCGGAGCTCTCCCACTCTAGAGCCGCGACGCCCCACAACAACGTTTCCGCAACTGAGTCACCGGAGCAGACTACTGCGTGAGATGGCTCTCAGATAGAAACCGCCGGTGGGCACCTCATCACACCATTCTGGATTTGCACTGCTCGCGTCGAGATCCGCGGTGAGACATGTCCTGTCAAGTCCGCGTTCCTGCAAGACTGTGCGAGGGACGTTATCCTCGGAATGTACTTTCTCTGTGAGTATAGCGCCATCATCGACCTTGCTGACGCTACGAAAACCTGCTCCACCACCGGAGAAACCCAAAGCGACGTCATCCGAGGGCCGGGTTCTCGCAAACCACGTTTACTTACCGCTGCGGTCGAGTGTTTTCGTACCCGTTGGGATCGATGGGGCTTTCTGGGGCGACGTTCTGCTCAAGGGAAGCCTCCAATTGCTTCTAGGAAGAGAGATGGGCGTCGCAAGAGGCATCGCGGAGCTTTAAGACGGACACATTGTCGCACTCGTAACGACCTTTCGACAGCAGACTCAGCACCTTACGAGAGGCATCGCCGTGAGTCACGCCGAGGAACTCCCGGAGTCAGCCGCAATCGCCGGAATATCAGAAGACCTCTCTTCGTGGGCCCCCAAGACAACGCCACCTTCGCAGTTCGACATCCATCCAACCCTGCCTACCCCACAACGACAACTCAGGGACCTCGCCGAGTTCAATGAGTGCTTGTCCACGTCGTCAAAGGTGCACCAAACGACGGTTGCGAAACATCGAATTGTTACTGATGACGACGCGCTTCCTGTTCATCGGTGGCCGTACGGTGTCTCTGTGAAAGAGAGAGAAGTCATCCAGAAGCAGGTCCAAGAAATGCTCGACGACAACATCGTCCACCCCTCAAGCTGTCCGTGGGCTTCACCGGTAGTCCTGGTGAAAAAGAAAGACGGGACTCCTCGATTCTGCGTGGACTATCGTCGACAATACGCCGTAACAAAAAAGGACGTCTACCCGCTGCCACGCATCGACGACACTCTGGACCGGCTGCGCCTCGCCCGATACTTTTCGTCGATGGACCTGAAAAGTGGTACTGGCAGATGGAGGTCGACGAACGGGATCGTGAGAAGACTGCCTTCGTCACGCCGGACGGACTGTACGAATTCAAAGTGATGTCGTTCGGACTGTGCACAGCACCGGCGACGTTCCAGCGCGTAATGAACTCCGTTCTTCCCGGCTTGAAATGGCAAAGCTGCCTCGTCTATCTCGACGACGTCGTGGTATTCGCAAGAGACTTTGACAAGCACGTGAGACGTTTGCGAGCCGTGCTTCAGGCTATCCAGAATGTTGGACTGACACTAAAGCCGTGAAAATGTCGATTCGCTTACCGCAAGCTGAAATTCCTGGGCAATGTCGTGAGTGCTCTGGGTGTAAGCCCTGACCCCACAAAGACATTTGCTGTCGCCGAATTTCCGATGCCATCAGACAAGAAAGCCGTACGAAGATTTCTTGGGCTGTGCGCTTACTACAGACGTTTCGTTCGCGATTTTGCCGAGATTTCTGAACCCCTCACGCATCTGACGAAGGACGACGTGAACTTCCAGGGGGGGGGGGCAAGAACAACCGTTCAACGAGCTGAAGGAAACACTCCAGTCGCCTCCTATCCTCGGACACTTCGATCCGTCAGCGGAAACGGAAGTTCAGAAAGACGCCAGCAGCCCCGGGCTCGGCGCCGTATTCGTCCAAAGACAAGACGGAGCACAGAGGGTGATCGCTTACGCAAGCCGGGCACTGTCCAAGGCAGAGAAAGGTTACATAACGACCGACAAGGAATGTCTCGCTCTCGTCTGGGCGTTAAACAAGTTCCGCCAGTACCTGTACGGGATCCCGTTCCGCGTTGCCACGGACCACCACGCTCTCTGTTGGCTCGCCAACCCCAACGACCCGTCAGGACGCCTCGCTCGCTGGAGCTTCGACTGCAGAAATTCGACGTAACCATTGTGCATAAGTCTGGCCGCAAGCACAATGATGGCGACTGTTTGTCTAGGGCCCAGTCGAATCTCCTCCCGAAAGCACTAACGACGACGATGACGCCCATTTTCTCGGCGCAACTACAGATACCGACATGGAACCACTTCAACGAGACGACCCGGAACTTTGCGCCATGATCGATAACCTCAAAGGTCAAGGAAGTTCAGTTCCGTAAGTCAACTTGTCCAGCTTAGTTCTGCGGCGAGGCGTGCTCTTCAAGAAGAACTTAGGAACCAGCAACCCTGCCTGGCTGGTGGTTGTTCCTACCAGCCGACGAGAGGAATGTTTCAAGCATGCCACGACCACCCGACGACAAGAAACCTTGGCTACAGCAGGACGCTCGCCCGGAAACCGTCCATTTGTACACACGATCATGCCATGAGTGCCAACGACGTAAGAAGCCCCCGACGAAGCCACCAGGGTTCCTGCAGCCGATATCTGCCCCGACTACGCCCTTCCAGCAGGTCCGAATGGACTTACTTGGGTCGTTCCCAACATCGGCGCAAGGAAGTCGTTGGAGTATCGTCGCCATCGATTATCTTACACGATACGCCAAGACGAAAGCCTTTCCACCGGGAACAGCGGTCGAAATCGACAAATTTTTAATCGAGTTCATTCTACTTCAAGACGGCGCACCTGAAGTGCTGATCACAGATCGAGTGTCATCTTTCATGGCACAGCTGACTCAACTAGCACGACTGGTTGTCGTGTACTGCAAAGGGTGTCAGGAACCGTTTAATCCTCGTCTTAGCAGTTGCCCTCTGGAGTTGGTGCACTTCAAGGTAGAAAAAGTTGTAGTCCACTAGCAGAATGAAGTGGTGACTCGAGTGTTGGGACAAGTCTATTTCAACAACCTGCCAGAGTTTAGTTGGCACAGGATAGTTCATTAGAGCTTTGGTTTGTAGTCTAAGCTTAATTTTTTTGCACATGGTGCGATTGTTTTACCTTTTCTTTTATGTCATTTTGTATCGCAGGTCAGTGAAACCATTTTTAGCACGGTGTATTGTATTTTATACTCCAATATATGATTCGTGCAACCTCTCTAAAATTGTGCACTTCATTTGCTCTGGAACAATAAGTCTATTGGACCTGAAGAGCAGGCCATCGTCTACGTGATATTCATCCCTGTACAGCCAATATCAATTCAGCATGTTTGGCACATCTTCTTCATTAACCGGCAACGGACCTTTTGCATACTGTAGCATGGTAGTCATGTCCTTGTCCCTGCTTATCACTTTACGACATTATTCTAGGGTTTTGTGTCTGATGAGAAGACACTCCCAAGTCATTGACCTCGAAGACCTCTTCCTCTTTTTTTTTCTAAGAGTCTCAAGACAGTTTGTATGCGATGTACAGCTCTCTGCAGGGAGTGCACTTCACTAGAATGTCGTATTTGTGAAGGGTAAGTCTGATTCTCCGTTAGCTCAGAGGGAATTAGTTGAGAGGGTTTTTGAAGATTGCCTATAGGGGCATGTGGTCAGACTCTGCGACAACTGATTGTCCGTTTTTTTTAGTCATGAAATCGGCTACGCTTATGGACGATCACCAGCAACTCCTTTTCAATCTGAGCATAATTTTTTGGACGTCGTTCCGTGACATTGAAGTGTAGGCGTTTGGTGAGTGGCGTCACGACGGACCCCGAACCATGCGGGTTCGCACGCCCCCGTCTGGCTGTGCAAGGCTATCCCGTGCTCGGGAAAAGGGCATCCTTACTGTTAAGCCGAGCTCGCGGTAGGTTTGGACCCTACGGGGCCTACTGGGTGAGGCAATACACCACTTCGGCCCCCGCTTCTCGCAAACGAGTGTCCTGGCTTGGCCTTCTCTCATTCATTTTCACCTTCTTTGGTGGCAAGGGCTAACTTTGGCTGGCGAAAGAACTCTCTCTTGATCCACGCTTGGATATAGCTTCCTAGTACCACTGGCAGAGTAACCTACTCAGACAATTTAGACGTGTTATGAGATGTTGCCTATCCCCTTGTTAGACTACGTGCTGGGTGGTGCGCTACGGATGCCGAGGCTTCTGCCCTTCATATCGGTTCTAAGCAAAAACCTTCCCCGATAGGACCCTGAAAAGGGTCCAGACCGAAGTATTTACCAAAGAGACATCAGCTGCTGCCCAGAATAGCTTCAGCCGCTTTCTGGTACTGCACTCAAAACAAAATGGAAAACCACTTGCCAAGCTTTCACCCTTTCTTATGTCAAAGACTTTAGAAAACCGAATTGGTAAAAAGTTGAAGACAAAGAAACTAACATCTGCGACTTGATCGTTCATGTGGAAAACAGAGTGCAAAGTGTTGTTCTTTTAGACTCAAACAAGATCTCGGACTACAAAGCATCTGTCACCCCACATCGCACCTTGAGCAGCTGCCAGAGCGTCATCTCAGAGGACGACCTGCTGGAGTGTAGCGAAGAGGAGATCTTAAATGGCCTTTTCGGGCAGGAGGTAGTCGCTGCACGACAAATCTTCATACACAGAGACGGACAGGAGAGACCATCGAAGCACTTAGTTCTCACTTTGCTTCCACCATGCAGCCCGAGAGCATCAAGGCAGCTACCTTCTCTGCAAGGTGCGTCCCTACATACCAAACCTGAGACAATGCTTCAAATGCCAACGATTTGCTCACAGCTCGGTCACGTGTCGTGAAAAAACGACAAGTGCAAAGTGCGGAGCTACAGACCCTCCATCTGACACGTGCGAGGGTACATTTCTCAAGTGTGTCAATTGCTCTGGTGCCCACCCCACCTACTCTCGAGCCTGTCCAAAGTTCCAGGGGAGAAGAAAATCCTAAAGCTGAAGATCAAAGGAAACCCCACGTAACATGAGGCTAGGAAACGATTTTCCTTCCTCCAAGGAGGCACCTATGCCGAGGCGGCGGCTAGGGGGCAGCGGCGCAACTAAAAGCAACGGTGGACACTCAGTACAGTCTTCGCGACTTGGAGTGCTCACCCAGCCTCCCAACCACCAGCGAGGCGTCTGTGGGTTCTCAGATCCCAGCGGCCCCGCCCAAGGTCCCACGTGCCAAGACAATTCCCCATCGTCCTGGCCCTAAGCCTCGAGTGGCGCTTGACGCCACTCCCTCTCAGAGCAACGAGGGGTCCCTTCCTTTCACTTCACAGCGGGAGGAGGTGGCCATGGAGGCATCTGCCGATCCGACAGAACCACCTCCGCCCGCCAAGGGAAGTACAAACCTACCCCCGAAAAGGGGGACTAGGAGAAACAACCTGCTCGTGTCATTGCCCCAACGAGTGTAACATAGTTTGCATCCACTTACAACTGTGAACCCCAGATTTTACAGCGAAGCTCTATACCTCTGCCAGCCAAAGAAATTTTCGTGTCGTTGGTGTTGTAAGCAAAACACTCCTGGCGAAAAATTGAAGGCAAAACAGCATATCTCCTTTCAAATCAGGCATACAGCATACAGCTCAGTATCCGTTTCAATAAAGATAAAGAATAAAGAAAACCGCAAAAAAGCATCAAAACCACATGATGGATGATAAGGTGCGTGTGAACAATAGGAACATCCTCTCACGCGTTCCGATAAAGATTAGGTATGCAGCTGCTTCGAAAGGGGTTTACGTCATTCGAAGCCCACGTGTGAAGTGCAAACAGCATAATGAATGATAATGACGCCTGCAAACAATGCGAAGCACGCTCCATCTCCCCGCGTGTGTTTTCGTGTCAGCGTTCTCACGAAAAAAAAAGAAACTTCAGAAGATTGAAGCGAAAAATAAAAACACCATACAAACAACATACAGCACAAGACTGTTTCAATAAATAAGCACAAAACAAGCATCCTAACCATATAGTGAATGATAAGGAACTCCTGAAAACAATGCGAAGCACGTAGCGCTCACCACATACGTTCCCGGTAAAGATTACTGTTGCCGAAGCTGCCGCGGCGGCGGCAGCTTGCGGCGTGGGGAGTGACGTAACTAGCTTTCATATATAAAAGAAAAACTCGCCTATACCCCGTTTCACCTTACGTCCGGACGCAGCGGATGCTACAAGCTATCTTAGCCTATCCCATTGTGTGGATGTGGCCCGTGATACGCTTTCCGCGCGTCGCTGTGCCCCTCTCTGCGCTTAAACGTAAGATGAAACGGAGTATAGCAACTGATTTCATTGTTGCTGCAGCACCGCAATGAATAGGCTACGCATAGTTAGGACTCCCGAGGAGCAGCGTGAATACCAGGGGCGGCAAAGGAAAAGTAACGGCAATACGACCAGCGGCGGTTTGCTGCGACCGGCGGCGGCATTTCGTATAATGCAGTAGGCAATCGTTGCAGGTGATACCACAGCATTGCTGACAACCACCTTCACAGCGTGGATTCGAGCCCCAATTTTTGTTTTTAACAATAACTTAATCAAGCCGTGATGTCATTTTAGTTTCATACAGGGGAACTGTCGGGTCTCCTTTACAATATAGATAACGTTGACTTTTTACTTAATGAGCTACGTCCAATAGCTCTAGCATTACAGGAGACTTACTTGACGTTCATGAAAATGGAGCGCGCCGGTTAAGTTACGGTGTTTGAGGAGAGTAACGTAGAGGACGAAAACCGGACGACACGTTTCCGGTTTTCGTCTTCTATGTTATTCTCCTCAAACACCGTTATTTGACGTCCACACATAAACACGCTTTACGAAACTATCACCTCTTCCGCGAAGAAACTCCTTCTGATCCATCCGGTGGTTTTGCCATTGTTGTGCAGAGTGGAGTGGCATGTGCCCAGGTCCCCCTTGATACGCCCCCAGAGGCTGTGGCAGCACGAGTTATTACAGACCGTCTCATTACTGTTGTTTCCCTGTATTTCCACCACACACTCCAATACACATTTATGACTTTACAACTTTTTAACTAAACGTCCACAAACTTTTCAAATCTCAGGTGATTTTAATGCCCATCACACCATGTGGGGCAGTACACGAATTGATTCCCACGGAGCAGTCGTTGAACGGTTTTTATTGTCTTCAAATTTATGTATTTTAAAGAACAAATCCCCAACCTTTTTTAGTGCTGTCCACAACTCTTTCACCTGCATAGATTTATCCATTTTATCGCCATCATTGCTTTCTTGCTTTTCTTGGAAGGTTTTAGAGAATCCATTAAGCAGTGACCACTTTCCAGTTGCTTTGGAGTGTGTGGTCGATCTCCCCACACTTCAAAAGCGTATGCCTAGGTGTCAACATGACAAGGCGGACAGGGAACGTTTCAGGCTAGCTGCTACACTTGATGATTCACTATTGGCCACTCTGACCCATGATGAGGCTACAAAATACGTTACTCAACAGATAATAAATGCTGCTGAGCACTCTATCCCACGTACCTCCGGTAATTTACCAAAAAAGTACAAGCCATGGTGGAACAAAGATTGTTCAACCACACTTACACGACAAAATAGAGCCTGGGATGCCTTTCGTAGACACTCCACCCTGGAGAACAAGATTGAATTTAAGAGACGAAAAGCGCAAGCCCGCTGGACAAGAAAGCTGGCCAAAAAGACATCTTGGATAAAATATCTTTCCTCTATAAGTAGTTTTGTTACGGCTAAAGAGGTTTGGGATTGTGTACGCAAAATCAAAGGTGACTATCGGGGTTTTACAAACCCAGTATTTAATCTGCCTCTGGGGTCTGTCAAAGATGTTGCTAATGTTCTCGCTCAGCACATTCAAAGTGTATTTAGCTCTGATAATTATAGTGCTGGATTTATACAGTTCAAATCTCGCAAAGAGAGTCGCTCTATTTCTATAGGGTGGTCTAACTTACAGTCATATAATGGGCCCTTTACAATGTGCGAGCTAGATCGAGCTCTGGATGTAAAAAAAAGAAAAAAAGATGTTTGCATCGGGGCTAGACACACTGCACTATGCTATGCTTCGACCGTTGTCACGTGACTCGCTCAGAACACTCCTTATTTTTTTCAACTTTCTGTAGGAGAAGGCATGCATCCCCCAGGCACGGAAGCTTGCTCACAATTTACCGCTCCTGAAACATGTCAAAAAGGCTACGCTCCCTACCAATTACTCACTTGCTGCTTGGGGAAAACGTATGAGAGACTGATTAACAGACGGTTAATGTACATTTTAGAAAAAAAAGAATCTCTTGGCAAATAACCAGTGTGGCTTTCGTCGTGGACGATCTGCAGTGGATCACTTAGTCCGCCTGGAAACAATAATCCGCGAAGCCTTCGTGCATAAACAACACTGCGTCTTTGTTTTATTATTTGACAATAGAAAAAGCATACGATACCACATGGAGGCTTGGAATACTTAAAGACCTTTAGAACTATGGTGTTCGAGGCCGAATGCTGAAGTGTATAGGAGACTTTTTAACGGATGGAACATTCCAGGTTCGACTGGGCTCTACTTTGTCAGATCCATTTGTTCAAGAAAACGGACTTCTTCGGGGGCATCCTAAGTGTCACATTGTTTGCAGTCAAGATAAATTCCGTTGCCAGAATTCTCCCGTCTTCCATCTCATATTCAATTTACGTAGACGATCTTCAAATCTCGTGTTCCTCTTGTAACAGTTTCGCTTGTTAACACCAGCTTCAGTTAGCTTAAACAAACTTGCTAGTTTGGAAAACGAAAATAATTTTAGGTTTTCTCCAGAAAAAACGGTTCGTATGCCGTTTTCCTTGCGCTGTAAGCTACCTTTGAATACAGACCTCGAACTGAAAGTCATGCGGTTGCCTGTTAAAAAGGAGCACAAATTTCTGGGTTTGATATTTGACAGAAAGCTTACTTTTCTTTCCCACTTGAAGTGTCTTAAGGAAAAATGCCTTAAAAGTGGGAACCTCTTTAAAGTCGTGGCTAACAAGACTTGGTCATCAGATAGAAGATGTCTGCTGCGCCTATACAATTCTCTTGTGCGATCCCGTCTTGACTATGATGCTATAGTGTATAGATCAGCACGGCAATCGGCTCTGAAATTGTCAGATCCAGTGCACCATCTTGGTTTACGACTCGCCACGGGTTTTTTCCGTAGATCCCCATTCTGAGATTATACGACGAGTCCAACGAGTTGTCGTTGAATAAAAGACGCCAATATCCAAGTATGACATATGCCTACAAAATCTTAGCTAACCCTCACCATCCAACATATGATTCCATAAAACGTTCAAGGATATCTCGCCTTTTCAAAAACAGGCCCAGCATTGTGCGGCGTTAGGCCTCCGCCTTGCAGAATATCATACATATTTTCAGATTTCTCCTTGGCGTTTTCAGATAACATCGAACAACCATGTCCGGTGACCATTTTCGATTTTCACGAAAAATACATATTTTGCTGGCTTTATGCCCAGAAAAATAAAACCAATCCTTCTTTCCGAAAAACAATTTTGTCTTCTGCGAAAAAAATTTGTAAGGACCCTCTCAGTCGCGTGCGCGTTTTTCGTATTGCGCGATGTTGACAATTCGGGCGGCTTCCCACAAAAAACTGTTCTGGCTACGGGTCTAGAATGATTCACTGACAAATTAGGCCTTGGAAGAATTGACAAAAAGTATTAATCACCGAGTATTAGGGTAGTTGCTTTGAGAAAACAAATCGCAAACACGGCACCTTGCGCAATAACGCTCTGGATTAAAATATTTTTTTAAATATCTATAAAAGCTAAGGTCTTCAAATTGTGCCAGTGTGTTGTTTTTTATATGGTTCATCTGTACATGAAATATCGTTGTCCTGGTGAGCGGGAGAAATTCACAAGAATTGCTCACACAGGGGCATTTAACTAAATATGCATTATTTTGATATCATTTTAGAAAAGGCTATCTTTAGTATTTTTTTATCTCTCTGAAATTAACGTGTATAATATGTACTAACAGAGTCTGCAAAAAATACTGCAATATTGGTGTGGATTTTATGTTATAAAGCGAGAAACATGGCCAAATTGACGCTTACGCGGTTGGCATAAATGAGGCTTGCACATAACAGTTCTTCACAATTTCATTATTATTAAAACTACCGTCCACCACAGAGGTGGACGGTAGTTTTAAGGAAAAATTCCTAATACATTTTCGTACAACCGACCCAAAAATGCCCATGGGTCGGAGCGATCGAGATGTGCCAACTGTTTGCCTGTTTCAACATCAGGCGTATAGCGTCTCCGTCTACGCGACGTAAAGCAAGCAACCGGAGCGACTTTTGCTAACAGATCAGCCTACAACCTTGGCGGTAACATGATATAGGAGGTAGGGCGCGGCAGAACCTGAACCTGCGCCGCCTGTGAGCGCCAATAGATCCGCCGCCGTGGAAAGCCGTACAACGCGTAAAAAATATAAAAAATAAAAAATAAAAAAATTTGATTGCTTGAGATTGTTTGTGTTGGGTGTTTTCAGATAAGATTGAACCACCATGTCCGGTCGACATTTTTTTTTAATTTTTACCAAAAGAGATATTTGACTTGTGGAACCACAAAAATATATTCAAACTTTTTTTTGCGAAAAATAAAAGTTCTTTTGAGGAAAAAAAAAGCCACAAAGTCGGTGTCGGTATACGCGCTCGTTTTTCCGACTTGCGTGAAACCGTCGTTTTTAGATATTTATAGAAGAAAAACTGTTGACTTCTTAGGTTTAATTTATTTTGTGCAGAGACTCTACATAAAATAAAGTGAGGCAAACATGCATTATCGATTACGCAGCAATTCAGAGCGTTACGTATCCGTATCTTAAAAAACTGGAAATTCAAATTTTTTAAATGATTTTGACGCGTCGGTTCTATATTCGCATAAATTGTCATTAAAACTGAAAACGATAACCTTTCTAAAAAAATACACTGAATTGTAGATAGGTTATCGATTTTGCAATAATTGGAAAATCAGTTTAAAATGAAGGCCACCGTAATTTTTCTTATACTTTTCACAGATCAAGGCTAATAATCTGTCCTATCAGGCCCTTCAAAGACGCTTTGTAATATTTTTTTACAAGGTTTTAAATACACAGAATTGCCGTAACGGGAGTACAGAGAAAGATAGGACGTTGCCGGTTTCAAACAAGGGCAAGCAAGGGTTCGAAAAATATAGGAAGTATGTGAAGAGAAAGCACTGTGACTGGAGTTCGTGAAAAATAAGAATTCATGCAAACGGTTAGAGGTGAGTTTAAAGCATAACTCATCAATTTACCGTATTTTCCGGACTATAGGCCGCGGACTATACATGTTTAAGAGTTGAAAATTCACCCGATGCGGACTATCTACAGGTGCGGGCGGACTATGCAATGATTTGCTTTTTTCTAGATCGTTCACTCTGACAAGTCGTGAATGATATTATGAGTAACGGACTATATTAATGTCGATTTATGTCCGACGAAGCTTCTTTGCGAGCTAATACAGTAGGCATTTGTCAAGGTGTGCCGTGTATGATGCGTTTTCCGTTCGGACTAGGCACTAAGTGCGGACTATGCACGGCGTGCGGATTATCTACCGGGTGCGGTCTATATAAGCAAATACTTTTATTTTTGACCCCAAAATTTGCCCCTGCGGACTATGCACCGGGTGCGGACTATGCACCGGGAGCCTACCTTTCGTGGGAAGGCTGGGCTGCTAACGACCAGGTTTAAATAGTGATAAGAAAGAAGTAAGAACCTATGTTTAAAGGGGTAAAATTGAAACTAGTTTAATTATTCAAGATCCTGCGCGCACGTTCAGAGCTTGTGTTGTGAATTCTTTCTGCCGGACGCTGACCTGAGTCGGTCACGGCGCTCTCCTGGCACTCCGAGGAGGAATTGTTTTTCCCCGTTTTGCCTGTAGCGATTACTGTTCATGTCTTCTTAGTGGCACCGCAAGTTCGCGACCTCTATCTGCATTTCGCAGCCATAGGAGACTTTACTTTTAAAGATATATCTTTTCTGTGGCTACTGTTCTTGCCAAAACAGCTGTAGTTGCGAAGTGTCGGGCCGTGTACACTGCCACAAGTGACAGGGCTGAATTCCATGCACAACGGAAACAGAGTCCTAGTCCTTTGCTTTCATATACCTCAACGCTTTGACGCCAGCTTTCGGGAGGTGGATTAGTCTCACGTTCGGCAGTTTAGTGTTCAGTGGGGCAACCATCTCTGACGCCGACTTGATCACCGACTTGGTGGGCCATCGGAGGCTGTACAAAGTTGTCTGGTGCTTGACACGATCTCCGATTCAATCACAGACAATCTTGTCTTGTCAAGTTGCGGAAACAATACACCTCGCTGACGTGAATTCGTGGCTCTGCAGCAAGTGCAGTTGATATTTGTTCTTAAAATGGCTAGCTGCACCATCACTTACGTAGATCACATGAGCATACCCAAATTGGATTTCACGATTCTCCAAACCGTTGTCTTATAAATTAGGTTACAGACAATCTCATTCCATCTCAATTCTTTTTCCTCTTTTATGTATCTTTATTTTCCACGCGTTGTGCGGCCCTCCACGTCGGCGGATCTATTGACGCTCACAGGTGGCGCAGGTTCAGCCTTCGCCGCGCCCTACCTTGTGTATTATGTTACCGCCAAGGCAGTAAGTTGATAATTTTGCATAGTCGTTCCGGTTGCCTCCTTTACGTCGCGTATACGGAGATTCTATACGCCGGCTGTTGAAACAGACACCGCGAAGCATGTTACAGGGTGGCGCACCTCGATCGCTCCAACCCATGGGCATTTTTGGGTTGGTTCTACGAAAATGTATTAAACATTTGCCCTTTAAATCTACCGTCCACCTCTGTGCTGTCAAATTTGTCTTTTCCTGATCACCCCGTAGCATTTTTATGCTTTTTAATAATAATGAAATTGTGAAGAAGGGGTATGTGCACGCCCCATTTACGGCTACCGCGTTAGCGTCAATTTGGCCATGTTTTTCGCTTTATAACTTAAAGCCACACAAATATTGCATTATGTTTTGGCAGACTGTGTTAGTACATATTATAAACGTTAATTTCAGAGAGTTGAAAGAATATTAAAGATGGCCTTTTTTTCAATGATTTTCAAAATAATGCATTTTTAGTTAAATGACCCTGTGCGAGCCACTCTTGTAAAATTTTCCCGCTAACCAGGACAACAATATTTTACGCAAAAATTAACTATATGCAAGGCAATACACTGGCAAAATTTTAAGACTAACTTTTATAGATAAGGAGAAAAATATTCTTTAATCCAGAACGTTATTGCGCAATGTGCCGTGTTTGCGATTTTTTTCACAAAATAACTACCCCAATATTTGGTGATTAATACTTTTTGTCGATTCGTCTTATGCCTAATTTGTCAGTTAATATTTCTAGACCCGTAGCCGGAACAGCTGTTTGAGGGAAGCCGCTCGAAATGCCAACATCGCGCGATACGCAAAACGCGCACGTGGCTGAGAGGGTGCTTACAAATATTGTTTTCCCAAAGACAACTTTTTTTTTTTCGAGAACTAGGATTGGTTTTACTCTTCTGGGCATAAAGCCAACAAAATATATATTTTTTAATCAAAATTAAAAATGGTCACCGGAGATGGTTGTTCGATCTTATCTGAAAACGCCCTATATATATTTATTTATCTATTTATTTGTGGACATCGTGCGCAAACAAATAGTCGCGCTTATATTTTCATTTAAACTTATAATGTGGGTTATACGGCATCAAACATGGTATCTTTAAACTCCCATCGTTTTGGGTCACTTTCGAGCTGGACAGCTTCTTTGGAAGTTCAAAAGCTGGACTTCGTAGAGCTGTAGTTGATTCGGTATTGACAGCAGGGTAGACGCTATGCATGTGGTAGTCCAATCGTGTCTCCGGTTAGGGTTACGTGACTACAGTCTAGAAGCTGGTGATAAGGCAAAACACGGCACCTGCCTGGAGCCCAAGGTCACATCTAACATTCACTGCATTATCAACATTGGGCTCAATTGACAAAACTGCTCGTTGTGGTCGTTAATGCCCCAGGAGATAAGCCTTTTGTGTGTGCACTCCCGTTTTGGCCTTTCTTTCTCTCCTTTTCTCTCTCTCCCTAAGCTGAAAGCGTGATAGAAGGTGCGTGGTCGCGTGGTTTGACGGATGGCGCATTAGCCGTTGGCGATCTCGGAATGCGTTCTGCCGGACCTAGTTTGGCGTGTGTTGCGCCCTGCGTGGCTGCTGCGGATTTCTGCTTCTGCAGTAAATTCAAAAAGTCCTACCCGTATATCGGCAACAAGCGATTTCTTATAAGAAGCCTAAGAATGTTTTGTGATGCGTTTAGTGTTCGGTTCTACAAACGACAGCTTGTGCTACATCGTGTTGAATCTTCACGGACACCGTCCTTCTCGTTTTTGTGCTTGAGACGGTGGTTCTGCCGTGGCCGTGTCAACATATATCTCGGATTACACCTTTCAAGTCCCGTCTCGTCAACGCAAGTTCGCTGCAACCTGCTTTGCGACAATTGATCGTTTTCCTAAAGGTACTCTTCCAGATTACCTCTAAAATTAGGCCGTGTCGATCTCCTGGCAGCCGGGAAATTAATTTCTCCGAAATTCTAAAATCATGTCACAACTGCGGGTAGAATACTGATTTTTTTCATTCTCCCTGCATTTCGTGATAACACGTTCTACGGCCACTTTCTCGTGGATACACGTTTGATGGACACACGTTTCGTCGCATTACCGTTTCATCGACATTCGTTAAGCAAATGTTTATAATCCTGCTTTCCCTGGGAATTAAGTTGAGCGAAATAAGGAGTGGCGTAAAGCACAGCTTGTGTAAAAATTAATAAAAGTTGGTACAGGCTCAATATCAAATTGGTATTTTCCTTATACAGATTAGAAGTCACTGTTGGTAGTTATTTGTAGGAAAACAACAATATATATATAAAGGTCGCCTTATCTGATTGGGACATCCCTGCCCTTATGTGGGAAGGCAGATATACCCTTATTTGGCAGACTCAGATATGGATATATAAAAAATTTACAATATCTGGCCAGATATGCCTTATACAAACTGATATGCTTGATATGGCCAAATATGCCTACGTTTTTTATATAACCATTTTTTTTATTTAGGTCGATATATGCGATTTTCGTAAGGAGAGACACGCTTCAGCACCGGGTGGAATTTCAATGCGCTATTCGATTTCGAATGATAGACCGAGCTGAGGACAAGCCCTATCCCACACTTCTTGAAGAACGTGGTAGTCAGCTGGGAAGTGAAAACACTACGCTGATCACCCTGACTTGCCACCGGACATCCCACTCGTGCAATGATGGAGAAAAGTGCATCCACCACATTAGCCGAACTAAGCTCCTTTAATGGAACGGTTTTGGGAAACTTAGTGGCCGGACATAAGGCCGTCACAATGTACCGGTATCCCGACAGCGTTTGCGGAAGTGGCCCGACTATGTGAATCACGAGGCGATGACACGGCTCGGTGATCATTGGAGCCAATGTCATAGGTGTTTTGTGCCTTTCCGTGGACTTCCCGACCCGGTGGCATGCATCACAACTCATCACGAAGTTTTCAACATCCCTCTATTACCTCGGTCAGTAATACTCCCGCGCCAGACGCGCCTTGGTTTTCTTTATACCAAGGTGTCCCGACCAAGAGAAGTCATTGACGAGGTGCAGCAAGTCTGTCCTGTAATTACGCCGGACGACAAGTTGATCGAAAGTCTTCCCCTTTCGGTCTCTGTACTACCTGTATAGTAGTCCCGATTGTTTTTTGTTTTTTTAAATATACAATTTTTCTTCCCATTTTCTCCGTGCAAATTTCGTGGGAATCCTGAAGGAATGGATCCCTTTTTTGCTCCGCGATGAGCGTCGGCCAATCTAGTTTTGCCAAAGCCTGAAAGCTGGCGGAGACGGGCGAGAGAAGTATGCCGTAGACTATCTCTTGATCAGCCGACAGCTTTCCCGCCCCGGTCCTCTGTTTAGGTGGGCGACCCTGTGCATCGTCAAGCTGCTCGGAAAACTCTGATGGACCTCTCGCTATAGCTGGCGAGGGAGCCCCAGAGTACTATACAGGCTCATACTCGAGCTGTCCCGCCAGTGCTCGTGCCTTCGAGCGCGTCAGTGCCAACACCGTTTGGTTGGACAAACTCGGCCCCCTCTCTACTAGCAGCTGCTCCGACTTGTTTGAAAACAAGTATGGGTACGACAACGGGAGGCCGCTGGAGACTGCTGCCTCGGTTTTAAGGAGTCCAAATGGTCGAATCATCATAACCTTAGCGATCGGCAAACACACACTTTGCTCTTGTACTGCCTGTTTTATACAGGCGCAGTCTCCAGTAGGGTCCCCCGGTCGCACGACATCCATAGTTGCGGCTGAGTCCCCGGGCACTCTGCAGTTTTGCCCGTTAACGACCATTTGCCGCGTTTATGGTTCTAACAGCTTATAGTTGTTCTCGTTCTCCCTGACGTAGTGAACGGCTACTTTTCTTGTGCACTTGACTGCGAAATTCCCAGGCTCTCTACAGCTAAAACAATTTAACGGCATCATTTTTTAAAGGCTTTATTACCTCCGCCATTTGTTTTCCCTGCTACAGTTTCCCCATCCTTACCTGGCTCTTTTGAGAAACCATTCCCGGGTCCGTCAGCTTTCTGAGAGAACTTCCTTCTGCTCTGAGTCTCCCCGTGGGTTTCGTCTGGTCGGTCCCCTTTTTCTCCCCTCCTATCGTTTATTGTGTACTCTTCGGAGAGTTCTGCGGCCTTTAGAATGTCTACGTCTATCAACCTGTCCTGTACCCAGAAATCACGCGAGGTCAAATATGGGTCAAATAGAATACGGTGTCCCGCAAGGGTCCATTCTTGACCCTCTCTTATTTTTAATTTACATAAATGACATTATAAGAATGCCTCAAACGCCAGATATAATTTTATATGCTGATGACACAAACGTATTTTTTTCTGGAACAAGCCTAGAAGTACTTGAGCAGGAAACCAACACATGGCTTGAAAATTTATCATCGTGGCTTAGAGTAAACCAAATTCAATTAAACACGAAAAAACCAAAGTATATTATATTGCGACCACGAAGTAAATGTATTCAGCAGAAAATTCAAATTCAATATTCTAAGCGAAATCATCGAACGTGTTATATCACATAGGTTCTTAGGTGTTCTCTTTCATGAAACTTTAAATTGGTCTTTCCATGTGCAGAGAGTAAGAACGGATATCTCACGATCTATCGGGATTATCTATAGACTTAAAAATATGCTGCCTCACTGGGTAAAAAAACAACTATATTATACATTAGTTTATTCACGTCTTCACCACTGTCTCCTTGTATGGGGGACTACAATAAAAACAAATATAGAAACCCTGCACATATTACAGAAAAAGGCCCTGCGCTTGGACGAAAATGCCCCGTACCGGAGTCACTCTGCTCCGCTCTTTAGAAAGCACCGAATATTAACTATTCAAAATGTTATAAATAAGAAGTTATCTTTATTAATCTATATTCAAATTAGAACCAATTGTCATTTTCAGTACGTATGTTTGGAAAGATCATTCATACAATTGTCGGCACACGAGCTACAGAAAGCAAGAAATACGCAAAAACTATGGCGTACAAAAATTAGATTATCAAATACCTGTACTTCTGAATGACCACCCTGATCTCATGACCATTATTCTGGAAGGTATGTCTATACAAGCTTTAAAGAAAAACTTAAATGTTTATCTATTGTCCCTTCAAAAATAACACGTTTTTTCATTGTTATTATTTATGTATTCATTTTTTGTTGTGCGCAGTATTTTTTTTTGTGCAGCATTTTTCTGCGGGCATAAAGAAATATCTTTGTAGAGATCGCTGGCTGGCGGCACGATGTTGCTGTGTGTGGCCCCTTTGTCTGCCGTGTTTGTGCAGGCCTGAAAATTGAAGTGCGTCGTTGTTGTTTGTACAACGTGGGGGACAATCTGGTTTTAGTTCATTGGGTTTTTCTTTGTATACAGTGTTTCCTACTGCTTATGGGATTTCATGTTTGATCTTTCATGGACAAGTAGTTTTCGTCCTCTGAGACTTTCATTTTGTCTGGCCGTGGAGAAAGGGGGGGGGGCTGTCGCCTTGTCAGGCATGCCGATGCCTTTTGTAGCGTGAGCTACACTGGCCGAGGTTGAGCAGTTTCGCGTGGCTCTCATAATGAGCCGTGCTCCGTGCTGAGCAAGCGCGAGGAGACGGCGCACAGCTGGCGGGGCGGAGCCGCCGTTGCCGCGGGCTCCGCCACCACCGCGCGCGCCTCGCCGGTCTGCGCAAGCGCGAGGAGCAGTGACGTCACGCGGCGCACAGCTGGCGTGCCGGAGCAAGGAGCCGCCACCACCGCGGGCTCCGCGCCACGCGCGCGCCTCGCCGGTCTTCGCATTCGAGACGTCATAGCCGCGGCAGACGCACTGGCGCCGCCGCGTCCCCAGCTGTCCGCCTCCATTGCGCAGAAGCCAAGTCTGACGCTGCACCGGAGCTGCTTGATAGCGCCTCTCATTTTGTGCGCATAAGCTCACGCTACGTATATACTGGCATAGCCGAGCTAAGCCACCGCAATTTTTGTGGAGGCCCCCCAGACAACTGTATTCCTCGACGGTTGTCTGAATAAACTTTGATTTGATTTGATTTGGTTTAGCTGGCTCCGAAAGTTCCCAGAACTGGCTCCGAAAGTTCCATGGCCACACAATATACCACCTTCTCCTGGTCACCGTGTGCTCCCGCACTTTTCAACCACTCTATCAAATCTACCTTTAAGTTATACACAAACTCTGGCCACGATTGAGTGGGCTTTTTGTAGGCCTTACGAAAGCGTTGGCGAAATGCCTCGGTAGACAATGGTACTTCTCAAGAAGCGCGGCCTTTACTTCGTCGTAGTTGTCTGCATATTCTTTACTAAAGCTCGCTATCACGTCTGCCGTTTCGCATGGGAGAAGGGTCAACAGCTTGTGGCTCCATGTTTTCTGTCAAAATTGCACCTTCTCGCAACTTCTCTCAAAATTTACGAGAACCATTTCGATGTCCTCTTTCAGCTTGTAAGGCTGAAGAAGATATTTAATCTTCAACGTCACCGCCGGTTAAACGCTGGCTACTTGACCCACCGCCCGGTTGGAAGTCACCGCTTTCAGCCTTTTCATTTCAAGCTATATTTTACTTTGCTCTGGATGTTGGACGCGTCGTTTTTTCTCCTTTTCCCACTCGCGATTTCCCTTCTCGAGTTACCGCTTGCGGTTCCCCTCCTCGAGTTCCCGCTTACGGTTTTCTGTCTCCCTCCTTAGCTCCAGGCATTCAATTAGTTCCTCATCGCTGAAATCTGGGTCGCGCATGAGTTTTATAATGTGCGGTTCCGCTTGGTTTCCCCCAAGTCAATACCCAAATCTGTACAAAGTTGTACCGAATTTGGCACCCGCAGCGTTCCCAGATCTATGCTTTACTCAGTGTGTATGCACTCTTTCCCTCAGAAGTAACTCATGTCAAAACGGACACTCACTCCTTCTGACTGATATTCTACCTCTTCAGCGCCTATTAAACAAATTCTATGAGCTAAAAGGTCTGGCTAATTCAAGGAAAAGAGCCTGGCACTCACCCACACCAAGAGCCATGATCCGGCCAAGTCGACCTCGCCACTGCCAAACAGTTCTCGCGACCGAGCCATTGTCCGGGACTTGGTGTGCGGCAGGGACCGAGCCCTCCTGCTCCCTGGTCCTTCATCGTTCCGGCCGAGCCGGAACCGTGAAGGGCCACGGGGCAGGAGGGGTGTCTCGTATAACTTGGTCTATGTACATATTGACAGGTTTATCATCAACTTGAGAACGCTCGAGAACCCATTCGAGAACACACGCTTGCAGCCACGTGCTGCTCCTTTTCAATCGTCGCATTTTCCCATATCCCTAGCAGGGAATCCCGATGTGGAATTGATTGAAAACGATGGCCCCACCAAAGCGGTGGGGCCATTGTTCTCAATGTCCAGGCATGCCTTTCCCCTCTCCCTCACACGTCTCCACTCGCGTTACGCACACCTTGGGGCCAGACGTCCTTGGTCACTGTGTCGCCATCGAAGTCCGGAACGAGGAAGAGGATCATTCTTTCTAATTGCCGGCGTCTTGGAATCCTTGCTCTATGGAGTAAGCCCATAAATGCCCAAAGCTGGGGAAAGGACGCCAGACCCTCCTTGTCTACGAGCGTCCCAAGGCTGTCGGGGCGACGAGGGTCCGGTTGGCAATTACGTCCCGTGTTGACACTTCGTCGGTCAACTCGATAATCCCGCGGAGGCCACGTCGTCCCTTTGTACGAGGCACGTTGGTGGCCCCAAGGCGCCTCGCGCCTTGCTTCCGGGAGCAGCTGACCGTCACCACACGCAGATGACGCTCCAAGGCGTTCACCTGTGGCGATCTGTCCGGTCGGGCGAAGATCATCTCCTGGCGCCTTTCGCAACAGGCTTCCCCACCCTTCCCACCACGTAGGGCCCCTCGCCCATTACAGAAGACGGTGCAATTCACATTGCACCCTCGCCGGAAGGAGGCAACAAAGTGCAGCACCCGCTCCTACGCTTGTGGGGTGCTCCTGTGTAGTGGGTTCTACTTGAAGAATCACTTGCTAAAGGGCAATGCAAAGGTCATTACGTTTCCCTTTTCTCACGGTACACAGGTTATACAAGTCTTCCAAGAATTAGAAATCGTTCGAAAAACCTTAACAATTTCCTCATCAAAAACGAAAACAATAAACAAGTAAACACTGTCTCTAATACTATAGCTCACACAGTGCAAATCCTCCAAGTAAAATTCGTATACACCTGCAGTATTCCATCTACCGAAAATTCGAGGACGCTTAAGCTTCGCCTTTGAGGGTGGAATGTGATAGCGTTATGCAATCATCAGCCCGCTTGTGGCGCATCACCTCTGCACGCCGAGCCTTCGTCTCCGCCTTCTCGGCTTCAGTCTTACGTGGCCTACCCCGTGGTCGAGCAGGAGCAGACGTAGATACGGCATCTTCACTCGTATAAGACGACGACGCAGAGGAGCACCCCGCACTGGTAGACAGCACCGCATCTATCGCACACATGTTCTTTCCCGGCGGCCTGGCGGCGGTCCCGCGGTGGGGTACGCCTTCTCCACGTTGTTTTCCCCAGGCGAACGATGACGGCAGGATTGCTGCGCCACTGAGTGGAGTCGGCGACGGAGAAAACTTTCCACTCCTCCCCGTGTTGGACCTTTGTGTCCTCGATTTCGTGTTGTATGGCCACCATGTTGCGTTGAACGAAAGTCGCGGTGACCGAGATTGCTTTTTTCTTGTAAAGCTTTGACATCCGGTTTTTCGGATAGTTGCTGCTTCAGGTTGCCGCGTTTGTTTTTGCATCCCCTGCAGTTCCACTGCCAGACCTTAATCTCCTGAGGTCGAGAGGCCATATTGAGTAGTTTGAGGAAGGTTACATGGTAGTTGCCGCACGAGCATTTGCACGGTCGCTTCTATGGCCGCGAGGCGGTCGAGTGCCGTGAGGTGTTGTAATATTTGTTGGAGGGTCTCTCCGACTAGTCTGAGACTGTCTTTGGCTTCTTGGTTATATTTTTGAGTTCATCGAACCTTTCGTTTTTGCGCATAGGTGCCTGAGAGGTGACGGTGGTTTTTGGTTTGGACTGCGGCTCACCGTCTGGGGATGCCTCGGCTACTCTCTTAACGTTAGCGTCTAGGTCTGTCGAGGCCTGTGTCTTTAGCGTTCCGCGGTTAGCGTCCGCATCCATCGCATTGTTGGTTGCGATTAGGGTAGGAGTAGGTGGAGCCGATCTCGCGCCTACCGGTGTGTTAAGGGGGTAGAATTGGGACCTGTTTCGACGAGCCTTTCAAGCTCATCTAGTCGACTACAGAGTGCAGCATTTTTCTCTTTCAGCTTTGTAGTTTGCTCCAGAAACTCGCGCTTCCCAGCGTTCACTTGGGAGACCCTGGATGCCCAGCTCACCTGTTTGTCGGCGTTCTGGGTGGTGCTGTTGCCTCTCGAGGAGGGAGGTTTCTTGCGCTTGTTGCTCTTGCTTATCGAGGTGTTTCTTCCGCGGTCGTCCAGGGGTGGGTAGGAAGTAGACCTGCCCCTTGACCTACTTTCGCTGCGGCGTCGGCGCGACGACGGTGTTCTGGATCTTGAGCGCCGCCCGGGGTTTTCGTCGTCTTCCGACGAGAGCAGGGAGTACCGATCTCCAGTCGGAGGCCCCTTGGCCTGGAGTTTATTGCGTTTCTCGACGAAACGGTGCTTGCAGTTCCGGCTTCCCGTAACGTGCGGACGTTCGCAGATGATGCACTTGGCGTCGCAGCTGGGGGCTCACCCTCCTCCGGTGGCGGGTGTTCCTCTCCGCAGCGATGGCAGCGTTGGCTTTTCGGTCGGTAGCACACGTCGGCTCGGTGTCCGACCCTGCGACAGTTGAGACATGTTTCGACCCGTTCTTTAAACGGATGGCAGGTGAAGAGGCCTGCTTGGGAAATCATTTCCTTCGGCGGTTTGGTGCCATCGAAAGTGATGAGGGCCGCTCTGGAGCGTCCCATGCGGCGTGCGTTGACGATGGAGAGTTCTGGATTTTCCGTGATGCAGTAATCGAGATTTTCGTCGGGAGTGTCGTTGCCGAGGGCTCCGGAAATCACCACTCTTACGGATTGTTTGGGCGTGGGGAAGTACGCCGTGATTGGGTACTCTTGGTTGTTCATTGCGAACCCTCGCAGGCTCCGATAGGCATCTGCTCGTTCTTTCACGGGAGTGCTGATTTTGAAAGTGTTGTTGTAAGGGTTGATCTGCAATCTGTCCTTCGCGAAGGTTTCTTGAGGCGGGAGTCTGAGCTGCTCGCAGATCGCCTGGAGCAACTGTCCCGGGGTAGTCATGCGGAGGTTTAAGTTGCTCGGCTTGACTACGACCTTGCGGTCGTCTTCCGGTAGGCGTGGGAGGGGTGGTCTTCTACGTCTGGTTGATGGTTTGTTATGATTGCTGACAAGTGAGGACTTGCCTGTCTGTTGGGTGGGCCCGGCGGTGATCGATCCGGCCTGCGGCTGCGTTAGGCATAGCCGTTCTTCTTTTTCCGGATCCGGGTTTGGCGTGCTCTTTCATTATTTCAGCTGATGACACTTCATCCCTCTTCGGAGAAGACTGCGGGGTGATTGTCTCGCCTTCCACGGCGTATTGCATCCTGGCACCAGCTCTGGTAGCCCGCGGGCACGGCGGCGGTCCTCAGGCAAATTACGACCCCCGACGCCGGGATGGGGTAGCTGCTTCGGCGTTTTCAGGCTTCATGGCGAGGCAGAATCGGGGGCCAGGGCGTGCCTCGCGCCAGGCTAGGTGGTGGGCCTGCCGCGCCGAGCGCCGGCTCTATGTTTAGGTTAGGATCACGTTCTCGTGCGGAGCTCGGGGCAGTCGACTGCTCTCGTCGGAGGTTGAAACGAGACTCCCCTCGACGGATGGAAAGTCTATGCTCCTCCAGACAGGCGAGCCTAGGTCATGTGGCTGTAACGTCAAGACCCTATCGACCAATCAGGATTTCACGTCACCGCAGAAACTCTGTCACGGCAACGAGGCCGGCGCGACACGAGCTCCTGAACACTATCAGATTATTCTCGTCACGCCGGCTTTTCTGGGGCGGCGCCGAAACCGCGGACGCCACGAGCACCTTAAGTCTATCGCGTAAAAAACCCACAAAAAAACAAAGCACTCGGCACGCAGATTATACGAACTTTTAGAACACAATTTATTCGAGCTAATACACCATTTTGGTGAAGTATATAAGCGAGAAAACAAATGTCGTTTTATTAGGCCGGCGTGATTTCACTACCGGATCAAAAGCTCTGTACTTTTAGCTACCATTAAAAAGATACAAAAGTAACTTCAAATGTTATTCTATTCATTTTGCGGTAGTTAGAGCCTTACTTACTCACTTTTGAAATTTGTAATCTTTAGTCAAATTTCTTGGGAGCCATTAGCCGGTAACAGTAGTACATTTATTAGTAACTTAATCATCTGCCTCCTTCAGCCTCATGCGTGACGTAGGCGCTTCGCCATCCAGGAACCGTCCGCCCCCACGTTAATGGGATACTAAACCGAAATTCAGGGTCGTTATAATTGTTTGTAATAGCATTTACAGCCGTGAATTATTTATAATAGACGTTTGTATAGGCAAAAATCCGTCTAAACTCAAACAAGACAACTGGTATCGTAGGGTGCACCTGGTGAGCGCTTTCACAAGCTCGTTTGGTGACGTCACCATCCTCATTCAGCTCGCCTCCGGGCTGCTCATCCGTTCGGTGGTGAACGCGGTGATGGAGCAGCCGTCTGAGATAGCGTGTTGCACTCACCGGATGTGAAACAGCTTAAAGTTACCTCACGGCATTGCACTGCGCAAAACGGTTCAAAACAGCATAGGATACGTCGACAAGCCTATGCATACGTCTCCGCACTAGCTCGCAGTACGGAAACTCTGGATTCAAGCGGATCGCCATTTACAGCCGGCGTTGGTCCCTGTCAAAAGCGACTGTCATGTACAAACAACTTGGTAGACGAAGACTATGAAAAGAGCCTAAGAAACCCAACACTATTTCAAAGTATCAGCCTGCCGGTGAGAAATGTCAGCCTGAAACACAGCGTTTTGCACTCGCGCTTTGCACGGAAACGCAACAGGAACGATTCAGCGCCACCATCAAAAACGGCAGCGCAAAATAGTTATGGATGTTTTCATCTCAAATCAAACACGATTCTGGAAGTGAATTTTTTGTGTAATATTCTTTGAGCATTTTTAAAATAAAATACAGGTCAAACGGCAAGCTTGGCAGATTTTTTTGTTCTTGCTTTTTAGTGTTTGGCCATTGAAGTGGCCTGTTGCAAAAACTGAAGTTTCTCCCACCGGTTGGGGATTGCAGGCTTCACCGATAGCTATTTTCTAATTTCTCAAAAGAAAGGACTAAAACACTTTGTGACACTTTTAAAGTATAATTTATGAAGCTTGAGAACTAAAAACTTATATTTTTTGTGTATTTAAAAAAATACATGTCGAACGGTCTTCCTTTGATTTTTTTTAGAAAAGTAGGGCAAGTTTTATGTGTAATTTATTTAAGATATTTTAATCATCTTGAAATCTCGAAACAGCTCAAATCTTGTTCTTGTAATGAGTACAAAGTCCACATTATATGTAGAAAATACAATTTGTTATATTCATTGGACTGAACGAACGTTTCGGAAATCTAGCATGTTCGAATTCGATTTCCTTCGAAAACGCAGTTTAATTGCTTCATTTTTATTAGTTGCAAGGTATAATAGTTTTTCATTAGAAAATATAAATATATATAGTGTTTTGCTCATATGAGAGCAAAAAAAGCATGAACCTTGTCAGATGGGCGTTTAAAGGTGCAAGTTTTGTTGTGGAGCAAAATACGTTTTACTCCGCTTAAGACGCAAATTCACAGATTTTTAAATTTATATGTTAAAGTATTGAAGTGGCTCTCGTAAAGCTTCAACGTGTTCGCCGCTAGGGGCGGGACGGAGGTCTGCCAACGATGACGTCATGCGTGTGGCACGTCTTCTAGGGGGTCTGGGCTTTGGACGACACCCCGTTGTGTCCGGCGCATGCGCACAACCGTCCGAGCAAACAAACTTTCACGTCGTATGATATAGACCTCGGAAAGTTCGTTGCTGGTTCGAAGAGCGCGACTTTCAGTTACAGCGCGCTGCAGAGGCTCGTTCGTCTCAGACGGAGTACGGATCAGGCGCAAGAATGGATAGAGAGAGAAAGCGGGAAAATCATCAGAATCGTGCTTAGAAGACGCCGCAGGAACGGCAATGACGCCACGCTGACAGCGAATTGCGTGAGCACCGAGTTGGACTTTTTGACAGATTTCAACTCTTTGAAATTCAAACTTCATAAGACGAACGAAATTAAACTGTTATACGACAAGTGTATCAGAAAACTGGAACCAAAATACGCGGCCGGAGTGGTCGATACAGCGTAATTTCCCACCTGTGTGTATAGGGTAGAGGCCAGTCATGAGAGCTCCTCTTGAAGGCGTACAGAGCTGCTGCACATAGTAGTTGTTCAGAATAACTCCCGATGATGCCAAAACATCCAAGTTTGGGGTCGGTATCTGAGGGTTGCCGCGGAAGCTTGCGTCCGCCCATCCCTGCGTGATTATTTTTTTTTTCAGAATATTCAAGGCTATTGACATTTCAATATATTGCGTATCTGGATTTAACATTTGTCTTAGGCGCTCTACTGTTGTCTGCTCTTGTAATGCGCACAGGCTGTGTGAGCTGACTTCAAAATTTTTGTTCTTGGTGGTTGAAGGTAGAGTGTAATATTTAAAAAACTAAGGTCATGTTAATCCTGCGGAAAAATTCAAGCTATTATCAAGCTCTTTATGCTCTTTCTTTATTACTTCTTTTTGGCGCTTATAATTTGTATTTATGTATATTCACTAAATACCTGTCGACGGACACTCGACGGACACAAACCCACCAAAGTATTTTGGATAACCGATTCTTCAGTCTGTATTTAGGTTGGACAACAGCTCCTCCAATCAAGATTATGCTCCATGATCTTTCTACGAAACAACTTGAGAGTTCCATCTTTAAATGAAACTTTCGGACTTAGGAGAGCCTAAAGTGCCATTATTCTACATAGACTTCAAACATTAAGATCATGCCCGGAATTCATTTTGTAATTTCGCTTACTTTGAAGCCTACTTGTACCCATCTCTAACAAAGTACTAGCGATACTGTATTTCAAATAATTTTGGTAGCGTTCCGGCCTCTTGAAAATACAATACATTTTATCTCGAATATTCCGTACTCTATCTTAATTACCTTAATTACTATATTCTACTCCTCTACTCCTTATTTCGAAACACATTTTATTACTTGTGTTTTAGAAGAAATATGGCGTATTATATGTAATATAGCACGTGATCACCCTTGTAGTCCTCTCCTTAGAAGTCTGAATGTGATACCTCTATGTAATTTGTACGGACATGGTTTATATATGTTATATATCCGAAGCATATGTAATTTTGTAGTCTTTTTGAATTTGCGTCTCTTACGACGAAACTGTCAACATAACCTACTTCAAGGAGCGGAAGAATGCGGGCGAGTTGGTAAAAAAGCATCATAATCTAAACCCTGAGACAAGTAGAAATAAAATACCGGACAATACGACGCAATATCTAAAACGTAACTGAGTTTATTTGAAAGACAACAGCTATTTATAGCCGTCCACAGAGGCAGAAAAGATAGAAGTCAAGAAGTCAGGCCGCCGCAAAGGGGGCGGAACTGTGCTAGACTTACTGACTTACACTCAGATACCATACCCCAAGCATTCACCCGCCGCCAAGCTACCTGGCATGACAATCCCTATGTAGGCTATGTAAACCGAGCGAGAGATCGCACCACAGACTTGTGCCTATCTAAATTACTCTACTCAAGATACTGTATTTTAATTACTTCTGATAGTGATTCGGTATCTCGAAAATGCATTTGATCGAGGATATTTGCTACGCTATCTAAATACATTTCGCAGTAACTTGTGTCTACTATTTTAAATATATTTTTGTAGCTTTGAAAATATTTGTTGCGAGAATAATATGCGGAAATAGCAACCGGGACAGCGTAGCTCAAATTCAACCCATTGAAAACATAATACGGAGACAATCGAACACTGAACAAGTAACAAGCCAGGGCCAAAGATGCAGACTCGGAATGTTAACAAATGAACATATAAAAGGAAATAACGAGAAGACACCAGAAACGATACAATGTTTTTTTGTTTTTTTAATTCTAGGTTCGACAGCACTGCGGCAAGAACCGGTCTAGCCTGACATTTTCCTGAGGCCAGAGGTTGCAACAAGGAATTAAACAAGCTGGGAACAGGATAACCTCTCAAAATGCAAACAAAGAGTCCTTCCGAAGTTGCATGCCTCTCTAAATGGGCTCGTACAACTTAGTACGGAAAAAATCATAAAAAAAATCTACAACCGCGATGAAGACTGCGGTGATTCTTTGTGTCCCCTGTGCTTTCTCTTTTTAAGTTTAGTCATCTCTGAATGCAGCGCTTGGTGTGCCCTTCTTGAAGAAGGCGCGGCAAGTGCCATGCCTACGATACGTTGGTATTCACTTAATATTTTGCGTATCTAAATAATATTTAACGTTAACTCCTGATATGGCGACTTCAGCGCTTAGTAAAACAGTGACTCCAACAATATAATTTGATGGCCTAGCTGGTTAAACATAGTACACAAAATTAGCGTCAAAGGACGAACACAGGAAGAATGAGTAGACAGGACAGAGCGCTCCAAAGTGTACAGTGCGACTGCGAAATATCTCTTGAAGAGACTTTTATCGTTGCAACCACACAACACAATGAAAAATATATTCTGGTTTCTAGGAAATTCGATAGGATTAGAAGCTGGTGAAAACTGCCATATGTTACCAGCAGGCTTTATTGTTTAGCATATGTGGCTTTAAAATCTACAAGTTTGAGTGCAAAGAAACGTATGAGTACAAACCAAATCATCAGATAAAAAGAAAATTATGTTTGGTGGTGGCGATCTGCACGAGGTGGGCACTGATGCTTGAACAAGGATGATGGCAAGCACTCTGAAAGAAATCAACCATACGGCGTTATGATAAGAGAAGCGAAGGTTAACAAACCGTGCACGCAGCTCCAACTCACAAATCTACACAGTGCAACGAAAGAAGTGCGCACTCTAAATATCTAGACCCATTGAGTGTCGTTTTAATGATTGCTGTCTGATAGCCGTCATATCCACTTGATGTTTTCATTTCAGCGGCGTAATTTTATAGGAGTTTCAGGTTGAACAAATGTGTAGTAGCTATCATTGTTATGCAAATAAAACTAAAAAAAAACAAAAAAACTTCCTTAAAGCTGAAAGTTTTAATCACAGTTCCTCTAAACGAGGGCTCTCCAACCCACTCCCGCGGGCACCACGGAAGTCTTCCGACGGGCCCGCGCCAGACCAGAGTCTTTCCAATGAAGCCCGGCCCGCGGCCAAGCTTCTGCTAGCGGCGCAAAACTAATTGTGTGTAAAGAAAGGTCGCCGGGACGCGCTCCAAATACGCAAATTAATGGCGAACTCGGGTGGTCGCTTCTTTCCTCTGACCTTGATTCATCAGAGCGCCCACTCCTCGCCGCCACGGCTTCTCGGGATCATTTTCAGCCGAACACAACTGCTAGGCTCGGAGCGCTTCGGCCTTTCCGGACAAGTCAAGAATGTAAAACGTTTTTTGCATTAATAATAAAAAAAAATTATTTTAGAGCGTACGATGGACGATTGATCAAAATACATGCTCGCAACGTATTAAAAAAACACAGAAACAAAAAAAAACAATTAGCTCTGTGCGCATAGATCTTCACTGAACGGAGCGAATGCCAATCTTTGAAATAGTTGCCAACTAACCACGTTTTCGACAGTGAACGCGATGGGATAGTGGTCATGCGTACGGCAGAACAAGGAATTATAAAATGGTTAATAAACCGCATCTTGCTCACGGCAGAATATTGTGCAAGCATTAGCCACAGGACACAGCAGGTAACGCCATGTGACAAAAATCACAGTGCATTACAGTCGGTTCTCTCTCTATTTGACAACACAAACATTTGAATGCACTTTTGCCAGACCTGAAAATTCATGGAAGCGTCCACGAAACCCGGTAAAACCACGGCGAGCTCTGCGAGCTGTTTCTTCATTGGTTACGCTTAGCGGGTTAGCCGACGTAAGATGAACGATCTCGTAAAAGCACTGGGTGCACTTCCCACGTCGAGTTTTCCCGTCACATTCACATGTGGATGTCGTTCTGTTCGTTCGAACCCTCGCAACGTCGAACGCACAAGCACTTTGTAGAACCAGATTTCCATCGCCGTCATGCCGTACCCAGCACAACACCGCAGACCACTGCCGCTGCTTTTGTCAACTGAACCACATGATCCCTGTCCACGTACCACGTGACGCCTGCGTCCCTCCGCACTCCGACGGCTAGAGACAGAGTGCCAAGAGCGCTCTGAGAGGAAGAAGAACCCTCGGAAAGGACCAGCCTATCAGGCCACCGCACTTCCTTTCCATAACCCGATCTCGAGCGCTCTGGAAAGAGCGCTTGAAAGCGTGCAGAAAGAATCACGCGAATTGGCCGTAAGATACCAGAAAGTACAAGATAAACTGCATTGTAACGCGGGTCTTTTCGACAAACTATCACGAATGAAAACATAAACTTAATATTAAAAGCTCAAATTAACGTTTAATTCCGCCAACATGTGCCGAGAAACATAAAGTAAAACAAAAATATTAAGCTGCAAAGGAAGGACGACTGACACAAGCAGCAATGCAAGCTGCTTTTGTAAACCCTTGGGTATCTTGAAGATTCCGAGCTCGAACAATCAACAAGATTCTCAAGTCATCTGGAACATTCCAGTGATGCAAACAAAATAAACATAGAAAAGGACAAGCGCTGGCAAGAATCAACCCCCAGCGAGCGTAATTGATAACATGGCCTTCGGGGCGAGTGGGCGTATCTGCAGGAGCGCTCCGGCCAAGATAGTGTTCGCATACCCTCTCGCTGTGTGCATGTACGGCGCCTGCGCCTCCGCCGGACGACGTACACGTTTTCAATACTTTATGGTGCTCGCATCTGCAAGTCCGTTCCACCAATGTACCCCGGAGCACCGAGAATCTAGCAGTTGGTCATCACGCCAACCGGAGACAACACCCGCATGCTGGAGACTCTGAGGCAAGAGAGTTTGGTGATGAAAGTCAAAGCAGCACCGCATCATTGAGCAGCCGCTAACTAAGCCTGGGATTACCACTGCGGGCGAAGCTAGCGACTCGACATGGACAGTTTTCCAGAAACCCGAAATCCGAAGGGACCGGATGGCCAGAGGCAGCATGGCCCCCGGCTCCCCGGAAGCGTCGAGCAGCGTGAGAGCCAAGGCCCTGACAGTACGCGATAATGATTTTCTGCAAAGCCGCCAGGCACATAAAGGGACAATTTCAAGATTCACAAGCATGAAAGAAGAATTTGAGCATTTTATGCAACATAAGCATGAATTATACTTTACGAAAGAGACTTTCAAGAACTTCGATTGGAACCCGTTTGAGGCTTTTAAGCAAGAACAGTCATGAAAGAAAGCAGCCCCGTGGGGCCAACGCTATGATTGAGGCGGCATGCGAACCAGGAACCGCCTCGCAAGAAGAAGTGGAGATGATGAAACTGTTCGAGATCGCTGGAACTTCGGAAATATGTCGTGTCTCGTACAAGAAGAAGCAAGTCAAACAATCGGCGATTGGACACAAGGCAGAGCTTCATCACTAACAGAGCGCAGGAATTGAAACCACTACTGACGTGGACAGCAAGACAAAAGCACAGAAACCTCAAGACTGTTGGAACGGGGACGATGGAGCGGCGCTTCCAGCTGGACCGACTCCTAGAAAACAGCTGGTGGTCCTTTGGCCACCGCGCAGAAGAAGCGCGTTCGTCTACCTTCTTGTTCTTGTCCGTGTCCTTGCGCCGTTTTAATCTTTAATCATGAAATACCAACTAGCCCAAACTTCTACTTAAGCGTGAAGAACTTCACCGCCAAGCAGATCAAGGTCGCTGCCGCCGAAGCCGGCGTGGCCCAGCCCGAAAACAAAGTAGTCGTGTTCAACACGACGACGAACACCATCGCTGCAGTCACATAAGATCCTGCCGCAGTCGAAACGCTCATGCGGGTCACCAACGTCCACACACCAGATGGGCCTATGAAATATTAGGCCATGAAGGAGCAGGACTCAAACCAGTGCGAAGGCGTCGCTTACTTTAAGCTCAACCCATTTTGAAATCAATGAAACAATCATAGAGGACCTAACCTGTGGGACACACAATATCCTCAACGCTCGCATCATCCGCGCTAATAAAAGAACAATTCTGATCACATTTGAGGACACAACGAGGCACAAGGTTCGTGCGCTGGTGCATGCTCACATGCAAGGTGCACGAGTAACACCCTAACGTATCATATTCTTCAACTGTCATCGCATCGGACACCACGCCAACATGTGCCCCAGCAAGAAGAGCTGCTGCGGGATCTGTGGCCACGAACACAAAGAGGACGAAGAATGCACCAGGTCACCAAAGTGCAGGAATTGTGGTGGCAAACACCCAGCCATCGGCAGAAAATGTCCAAAAATAGCAGTTACACCCCCCGGGAAAAGAGCTCACCACCGAAAATGGACAACAAGAAACAGCTCCCTGGAAAGGACGACAAGCAGGCATGGCCTAGGCTGCCTCAGGAGGGAAAGGAAGAGAAACAAGCAACCGGCAATTTCTCCTGCGTAGACATAGCGGCCGGGAAACACCACGGCGTGCTCACTCTGGAGAAACCCGTCATGATGGGAATCCATCCAGCAATAGAAGCAAGATATCCAGCCAACGAGCCCGAAATCCGGAAAATTAAAGCAATGGTTCTCGAGCTCATCCAGAGTGTTAACTCCCTGACCGAGACCGTCCAAACTCATTCTGGAGGGTGCTTGTCAGAAAAAGAGTAAACAAGAGGACAACCTCGAACCTCCGTGGGTCCTACAATTGAATTGTGTGGGATGAAGAGGAAAACAGCGGAAATCAAACTTAGGTATGAGCGTCTACCAGAAAGCACTACTATAGTCATCATTCTGAAGGAGGTTGGCATGCTAAAGCCCTAGCTCCCAAGATATAAGACATACCAACACCCCACCATCGTCCACAAAATGGGCACGCTAGGGCAAGGCCGGCCGTGGGGGCAGCGGCCGCGTCTGTCAGGGAGGACGTTGCACAGACTGGCGTTGATACCTCGCGTTGCTGCACAGAGTCGCGAAAAGACATCGCGGTTCAGATCAGGATCAAGATGAAATCATACATTATAGCCAACACTTACCTAAGACCGGCCCACAGAGAACCGGACAACATGGGTTGGATCTTCGAGCTAACTCAAGAAAAACGCAGCAAGGAGCAACTCATCATAGAGGGAGATTTTCAAGCTTGGTCAAACTTTGGGCGTACCGGTTCACTTCTACTAGAGGCCTAAGCCTCATAGAAAACATAAAAACAACTAAACTTTCATTTCGCAGCAAGGAAAAATCTACCGAAAAATTCGGCTCGGAAACAAAGCAGCATCACCCGACTTCGCCTTCTGCTCGCGCAACATCACAGCACCTTGAAAGAATGACTCCAGAACCCATGGGTAGCGGCCATTTTGCAATAAAAATATCTCTAGTGGCCGAAAGGCGTGGCCGGAGGGTAACAAAATTTATAAATGGGATTTGTTCTGAGAAGCCTTTGAGAAGGGAGACACAGATCAAAGCATCCAACAAAAAAACGCAGCAGCCCGGAAGATCTCTACCAAGATTCTGAATATTGAGAGAGGCTCTCCGGAACCTCACCTACACTTAATCTCTCGACGAGCCGCCTGCAGGTAAAGCAAACATATTGAAGAGAAGAGAAGTAGTGCAGAGCCCTGTGCGGCAAGTTCCATGCTGCAAGTACTAAACCTAAACGATACACTATCCAACTGACGCAGCAAATCAGGAAAAATAACTGTCAGACCTTCAGCAGGAAGACCAGACTTAAAAATAGGCGGATGACGTTCCGGAGCTTAACCAGCAAAAATAAAGCAAAGAAGAAAGGGGAAAGCCTTGCCCTCGCACTAGAGATTACAGAACAAAAATTCACCAACAGCGCCGGAGCCTTGTTGTTTCCCCCAGACCACCACCGAAGAGAGCTCGTGGACAGTTCTGAGTTTTGTTAGGTAACCCCCATGGAGGATTCCTTAAATATGGGAGAGCTGATCCAAGCCTTCACCCAGGCAAGAGACACTACACCGGGCCCAAATAAGACAACTGTCACTGCCCTCCTTAACGTACAAGAGGAAGGTAAGGAGCTACTGTTGCAAGGCTTCAACCATATATGGGAGAGCGGGGAAAACGCTCAATAATGGAAATACTCATCAGTTATCCCCATACCAAAGCCCGGCAAGCTATTGCATTCCCTGCAAAATATGCAGTCGGCGAGCAAGCGCGTGCGTGGCCGAGTGGTTACCGCGCTTGACTTTCGTGCGGAGGCCCAGGGTTCGATTCCTGGGAGTTCCACGTGTTTTGTTTATACTTTCAGTTTTTATGTTGTGGTGAATTCGAGAGCAGCAGAGTCGAACGCTGGGGGCGAGACTGCCTTTGGCTCGCCAAGCGAAGCCCCTTATGTACACGCTATGGCTTCTAGAATAATCGGCGTAGAAGGTTCGACGCGTAGAACATTCGGGCCTAGAATAAACAACAATGTTCTTGAATTCACCGGAACATTAAACTGAAAGTATAAATAAACTACGCGGAACTCCCAGGAAACAAACCCTGGGCCTCCGCACGAACGTCAAGCGTGGTAACCACTCGGCCACGCACGCGCTTGCTCTCCGACGCGAGTGGCATTACTACCCCCCTTTTAAAAAAGCATCGTCTCGGTGCCACTTGAAAGGCAACAAAACAAGACAAGACAAACCAAAGAATAGGAAAATACGGAGGCTGGTAAAACACATTCCTATCAAGCGTTGACACGACATCACAGTTCACAGTCTTATCGCGCGTAGTACCGCTTGCGGCGCACGACGTGGACGGCTTCCGGTCGTGGAGGCCGGCGTGATGAAGTCCGCGTCGGGCATCACCTCGTAGTTCAGATCCCAAGTCGGCGAAGCACTTTGTAGGGTCCGAAGTAGCGCTTCATGAGTTTCTCGCTTAGATCGCGTCGTCTTATCGGGGTCCAAACCCACACACAGTCTCCGGGCTTGAAGCGAACCTCGATCCGGCGAAGGTTGTACCGGATAGCGTCGACACGTTGTTGATCTTGAATTCGGAGTCGGGCGAGCTGGCGAACTTCTTCGGCTCCTTGAGCAACCATCTGGGCGTCGGGTATCCCATCGTCAGCTGGTTCGTGGGGTAGCATTGCGTCGAGCATGGTCGACACTTTTCTGCCATGCACCAGCTGAAACGGTGTTACTCCCGTGGTCTCTTGCACCGCCGTGTTGTAAGCAAATGTGACGTATACAGGGTAACACCTCGTCCCAAGTTTTGTGCTCTACGTCGACATACATGGAGATCATGTCGGCGATGGTTTTGTTTAGCCGTTCTGTTAGTCTATTTGTCTGTGGATGGTACGCAGTGGTTCGACGGTGGCCGGTGCCACTGAGGTCTTAGTACAAACGTGATCCACGGTCGGTATGAGGCCTTCGCGCGTGCCGGAGGACAATAGAATCGATGAAAAACTTGACGACTTCAACAGCCGTACCTGATGGAAGGGCTTTCGTCTCGGCGTACCATGTGAGATAATCTGTTGCTACGATTATCCAGCGGTTTCACGACGTTGACGGCGGGAAAGAGCCAAGTAAATCCATTCCGATCTGCTGGAACGGCGTAGACGGGGAGAAATAGGATGAAGAAGTCCTGACGGCTTCGTCGGCGGTATCTTGTGTCGCTGACACTTGTGGCATGATCGAGTCTAGAGTGTGAACGGTCTTTGCTAGCCTTGGCCAGTAGTATTTTTCTCGAATCCTTGCAAGTGGCCTGCTGTAGTAAAGGTGCCCGTGCCGTCATGCGGTGGTCATGTTCTGCCAGTGCGATGATTTGGTTTCCTTCTCGCGTGTGGACAAGGCTTTTGAGGCAAAGGCTTTGGGGTACGACGTGTAGGTACCGGCAGGTTTCGAAACGTGTAGGCCCCTGAAGAAGAAACCAAGCAGGTTTTGAAACGTTGGGCTCCTTTTTATTTTTGGTTGGTGTTTATTCCCTCTCTTCTATTTGTTCTTACCCAACCAGGCAGATTTCTGCCAAATGTTTACTTTCAAGTCTTTACGCCTGGACTTCGGAGAAGAGGCAGCAATTTTGGCAAAACGGTACGTGAACGTTTCTCGCTCCATCGCCATGTTTGAGACTCACTTAAATTTTACAAGCACCTGCCGGGACCTACACGTCGTACCCCGAAGCCTTTGCCTCAAACGCGTTGTCCACACGCGAGAAGGAAACCAAATCATCGCACAGGCAGAACATGACCACCGCATTGACTTCGACAACACACGCATCCTCGACATTGAGACCAATTCCCGGCAGAGGCTCTTCGTCGAGTCATAGCACATCCAAACCACACTGCAAAACATCAATCGGTCGCTTGGCGCTTTACCATCCGCCTACGTCAGCGGGCTCAGCCACATTACGATCGCGAAAACATCACGTCCACCGCCGTAAAAGAAGACCACTTGCTCCTCGCGCACACAGTCGCCCCTGAAGAAGAAACCAAGCAGGTTTCGAAACGTTGGGCTCCTTTTTATTTTTGGTTGCCGTTCCTTCCCCCTCTTCTATCCTTTAAATTCGCAAGCCAACAGAGCGAGTGGTGGTCCGTGACAACGCAAAAAGGGCTCCCGTATAAGTACGGGCGAAAGTTTGTGATGGCCCAGACGACCGCAAGACATTCTTTTAGAGCGCAGCTCTTAGGCGCCCGTTTCCGGCTTGAGCGGCGTCAACGTCGCCGACGGCGTCGCCGCCGCCATCGGCTTCGCCGTCGCCGTCGGCGTAACCGCGCGGTGCATCATCGGTAAATATTCCCGAAGGAACCCGAGGTCCTCTCGAAGGACCTCAGGTTCCTTCGGGAGGACCTCGGGAGGACCTCGGGTTCCTTCGGGAGGACCTCGGGAGGACTTCGGGTTCCTTCGGGAGGACCTCGGGAGGACCTCGGGTTCCTTCGGGAGGACCTCGGGAAGACCTCGGGTTCCTTCGGGAGGACCTCGGGAGGACCTCGGGTTCCTTCGGGAGGACCTCAGGAGGAGGAGGGGGGGTCACGTGACCCCCTCCCGATGTCACGTGACGCCCTCCCCGAGTCAGGTGACCCCCTCCCGAGGTCACGTGACCCCCTCCCCCGAGTCACGTGACCCTCCCAACCCCCGAAGTCAGATGACCCCTCCCCGAAGACACGTGACCCCCCTCGAGGTCACGTGACCCCCTCGAGGTCACGTGATCCCCCCCGAGGTCACGTGATTCACTCCCCGAATGATTCCCCCTCAGTACCCTTCCCTACTCCTCCTCAAGAGCTGCGCTCTAATTCGGTGTTACAGGGAGTTGTAAACGGCTTTCACTTTCTTTAGTCGTGGAGTAATTTCTTTCCGCTTTGGACAGTGTCCGGACTTGCGTAGGCGATGACTCGCTCGGTGCCCTCTTGCACTTGAACCAGTACCGCGCCAAGTCCTTCGTTACTTGCGTCCGTATGAATCTCGGTTTCCGCATCTTGATCGAAGTGTCCAAGAACAGAAGAAGTCTGGAGTCGTTGCTTCAGCTCGTCGAATGCGTGCTGCTGCTCCTCGGCCCATTCGAACTTCTCGGCGTCCTTGGTCAGTTTTGTGAGCGGTGCGGAAATCCTTGCGAAATTCCGAACAAAGCGTCGATAGTAGGCACAAAGTCCAAAGAGTCTTCGCACGGCCTTCTTGTCTGAAGGCGCTGGAAATGCCGCAACAGCGGGAGTCTTCTCGGGGTCTGGGCAGACGCCGTCGTTACTAACCACATGGCCTAGGAACTTCAGTTTGTCATAGGCGAACCGGCACTTCGACGGCTTAAGGGTGAGTCCTGCGGTCTGTATGGCTTGGAGGACAGTTCGGAGTCGTCGCAAGTGCTCGTCGAAGTCACTTGAAAACACAAAGAAGTCGTCAAGGTAGACGAGACAGCTCTGCCACTTCAGTCCTGCCAGAACGGTGTACATGACACGCTGGAAAGTTGCTGGCGCCGTGCGTAGTCCGAAGGGCATCGCCTTGAACTTGTACAGTCCATCCGGCGTGACGAAAGTTGTCTTCTCTCGGTCCCATTCGTCGACTTCGATCTGCCAGTAACCGCTCTTCAGATCCATCGATGAAAAGTACCAGGAGTGGCGCAGCCGGTCTAGCGCGTCATCGATGCGGGGGAGTTGATAGACGTCTGTCTTGGTTGCTGCGTTCAGCTGTCGGTAGTCCACGCAGAACCTTAGCGTTCCGTCCTTCTTCTTAACAAGCACGACTGGAGAGTCCCATGGACTGCCTGAAGGCTGGATTATGTCGTCGTTCAGCATTTCTTGCACTTGCTCTTAAATGACCTTCCTTTCTTTTACGGAGACCCTGTACGGCGATCGGTGCACAGGGAGCGCGTCGTCCTTGGTAACGGTGCGATGCTTCGAAACGGCGGTTTGGCGCACCTTCGACGACGTCGCGAAGCAGGCGCTGTATTCCGCGAGGAAGTCAATCAGCTGTCGTCATTTTGGGCCTGGAAGCTTCGGGTCGATGTCGAGCTGCGCTGGCGGCGCAATGTCTTGCTGAGGTGGCGATGATTCGTCAGCAATCGCGGCGATTTCGGCGGAGTTTCGAAGTTCCTCGACGTGGCCCACAGTGGCACCTTTCGCGGGGTGTTGCGTTTCTTGTCGGAAGTTCGTCATGGGGACCACGATGCGCCCATCCTGAAGTACAGCCACTCCTCTTGCAACGCCGATTCCTCTCCCCAAGAGCAATTGAAGGCTGCCTTCCAGGACAACTTCGCCGCAGGTAGCTCTATCGGTCATGATAGGTACGACAACACTTGATCGCGACGGCAGGTTCACGTGGTCGGCGGCGAATCGGACGGCGGTCGACGTTCTTCGGCGTTTCTCTGAAGGCGGAACAGGCTTCCGCGGCGTCAATCTGTTCTCACCTAGGTCGATGACGGCGCCGTATTCACACAGAAAGTCCATACCCAGAATGACATCTCTGGAACAGTCTTGTAGAACGACGAATTTCACAGGGCACGTTTCGCCATGAATTTCGACGCGAGCTGTGCAACTTCCGACAGGCGTGATAAGGTGTCCTCCGGCGGTTCGAATTTGTGGTCCTCTCCAAGGCGTCGTAACTTTTCGAAGGCGGCGAGAGAGCCTCCCACTCATGACTGAGTAGTCTGCTCCGGTGTCCACGAGTGCCGATGCGTCGTAGCCATCGATAACAACGTTTAGGTTGTTGGACACCGTTGCAGAGGCGTCGTTGCGATGCGTGACGTCGGGAGAGTGGGAGCGCTCCGGCGTTCTTGGAGGCTCTTTACTTTGGTCGTCTTCGGCAACGCCACCTCTAGGCGTTGCCGCACTTAGTTTTCCCGGCGACGCAACGGAGACAGGCTCTCTCGGCGGGGTCGTGGCGCTGGAGACGCTGAACGTCATGGCGATGGTGAGCGAGATTCACGGCGGAGAGACGGCACTGCGGAGGGCGAGCGTCGGAGGTACTCCTCAATGTCGCGAGGGCGGTCGCCGTACCTCTGGCGTGGGTCGTTCGGGTGGAAACCACGTAGCCCAAGTCGACGGTAGGGGCAGCCGCGGTAGATGTGGTCGGCTTCCCCGCAGTGGTAGCAGAGCGGGCGTCGGTCGGCCGTTCGCCACACGTCGGTCTTCCTCGTCGAGGGTCGCTCCGGGCGGACGCAGTGGGCTTGTTCCTCCTGACGCTGAGGATACCGCGACGTTTGGGCGTCTCTTCGGGGTGGCTCCGGGGCCTGGTGGGGAGCTTGCGGCGGTCGTCGGGCCATGGCGGCGTAGCTCAACGTCGGTTCTTCTAAAGTCGTCACGTTGATGGGAACGTCAGGTTGGAAGGCTCGGTGAACCTCCTCTCGGACGACCTCGGTGAGCGAAATTGAGGACGGGCGATCCGCAGCGGGGAGCATCTTGCGGATTTCTCCCCGGACGACTTCACGGATGATGTCACGGATGCCGGGGAGGTCGGTACCAAGGTCGGATCCGGATGTCGCCAGAGTAGTTACGACAGGGTGTCGCTCGTAGTGTCTGGCGCGTGCTAGTAGGGCACGTTCCATATTCGTCGCCTCCGTGACGAACCCGTTGACAGTTGTCGGGGGATTGCGAATGAGACCGCCGAATATCTCGCTTTTCACACCCCTCATCAGGTGTGGCAGCCTCTTCTCCTCTGTAGCCTGAGGATCGGCGCGGGCGCTCAGGCGAAGAACATCCTCGACGAACCTGGTGATGCTTTCATTTGTTCCTTGGGTCCTTGTTCGAAGGATGTCTTCAGCCCTCTCGCGTCGGTGCTGGCTGGTAAACGTCTTCTTTAGTTCATGATTGCACACCTCTGACGAAGTTAAAGAAGCCTCGTGGTTCTCGAGCCAGTACCCGCAGTACCTTCCAGCGAGAAGTAGATGTTCTGCAAGCACTGCTCATATGTCCACCCGTTATGAAGGGCCACACGTTCATAGTGTTGCAGCCAGTCCTCGGTGTCTTCGTGGGCGTCCCCATGAAAAGGCGTCGGAGTCCAGGGTGCGACAGGCAGGTAGATTAAGGCAGGAGCGGCCGGGGTCTGCGACTGGTTGGCCATCGTCGTCTTCTTCGGCCTGGGCTTGTTCGGCAGCAGACCCAATTCAGGGGACTGAGCTCTGGTTCGACGGCTTCTTCGGGCTTCGGCGTCTTCGGCGAATGGTAGCCTTCCGCGGCTGAGCACGTCGCTTGGCCGGGATGTCTTTGGGGGGTACGATTAACGGGCATAAAATGGAGCACCCCGCACCCCCATCAAAATGTCACGAATGAAGAGGTGACAAACAAGGACTAACTGAGGAAACTGAAACGTTTAATTCGGGCGAACTTGTGTCCCAAATAAAAGGGGAAACAGAAGATAAAAACAGAACGTCGCGGGCGTCGAAGTCGGCGTAGCAGCAGAGTCGAACGCTGGGCCGAGACAGCCTTTGGCTTCGCCACGCGAAGCCCCTTGTGTACACACGTGGGCTTCTGGAATAATTGGCGTAGAAGATTCGACGCGTAGAATATTCGGGCCTAAAATAAACAACAATGTTCTTGAATTCACCAGAACATTCAACTGAAAGTATAAATAAAATACGGGAAACTCCCAGGAATCGAACCCTGGGCCTCCGCACGAAAGTCAAGCACGGTAAACACTCGGCCACGCACGCGCTTGCTCGCCGACGCGCGTGGCAATATCAGGCCATTATAACTAAGATCTAGCAAGCGAAAAATCATGAAACAGATGGTGCTGGCAAGAACCAACTGGCAGCTTGAGGACAATTAAACAAACAAGTTTCCCGCGTTTTTTGAGTTCCAGGTGGCTTCCGTCCTGGCCTCAGCACTAAGGACAGTATCGCTCTCATCTACAAGGACATGCTTCGCATACAACCCTCCAACACCGGACCAAAAACACTCATAAAATAGACGCCAAGAAGGCCTTCGATTCCGTTCTCCACTGGTCCGTAATTCAAGGTGCAAGAACAGAGACCTCCGAGGAAGATATCCCCGCTTCATCAAATCCTTCTTGAGCAACCGAACCTTCTCGATCCGAGTAGGAACCCCAGAGGACGCCAGACGAAGCCTCACCAGAGGAGTGCCGCAGGTGAGAATAATATCACGGACAATCTATAAGACGGTCATGGCCGACCTCGCTTTTGAACTCGACAAGCAGAAGGACCTCGGTTGCAGCATCTACGAGGACGACATCTCACTGTGGTCAGCCAGGCGCACGGTGGAAGAACAACAACAGGCCATGCAAAACGGACTGTACACAATTCACAATTATTTGGAAAGCATCAACATGAAGATGTCTGCGGAAAAAACAAATTTCACAATGATTGCCAATATAAAAGGAAGAGCGAAGTGCGATACCATGCGACATGAGGTAGCAGGGAAAACTATCCAGAACACGCCGGAAGTAAAACGTCCGGCTTGGTTTTTCAAGAAGATGGCAGGGCTAGAAGGTGGTACGAGAAAACAAGGAAATCTTGGAAGAGAACCATCAACACCATGGGCATGGTCACAAACAAGTTCGAAGGGGCCCAGGAGCAAGTCCTCTGGAAACTGGAAGAAGCGCTACTGGTGTCCAAAACTATATATGGCTCGAATCACCTTCTACTTTATAGAGCACCAAAAGGAAGTCTAGAACGACTCAACAGCAGCGCCATAACCGTGTTCCACAAGTGTAACAAGGTGGACGATCTAGAAGTAATTGCCAGCATTAACAAACTCAAGGAAATAGCTGCAGAGCTCAAGCAAAGCCAACTTTTCAGCCTACATAAAACGCCATCAGAAAGCGAGATCCTGGAGAACTTAGGGTACAATGGCAAGGCCCTAACCCCCCCCCCTTTTTTCAGCATACGAAACCGCAGCCCCACCCTGGGAGGGCACAGAATCACAAACTCGAGATTGATTCCGCAAAACAAGGGAAATCAACAAACTAAACGCAGGAGCACTAGTGAAAGCAGCCGCCTCAGAGAAGGGAAGTCGGAGAAAGACTCCGGCTAGGCTATCAATTACACCGACGCCACAACAACACCAGGAGCCAGTGTTCTAGCGACGATCAGCACCATCAACAGGAATCTGGCAGTCTACAAAGTAAAAAAGACTATCGCCCCAGAGAAGCAGAAATCACGGCTGTCCTTCTGGTCGTGAACCACGCCGATCCGCAAAAGGACAGCCTCTTATACAGACTCGAAATCCGCAAGTGAGGAGTGAAGAAACCCATCCACCTGCAACGAAACTGTCAAGGCCATCAAGGCTAAAGCCACAAACATACAAGGCAAAGTGCAAGTGAGGGGGGTCCTAGGCCACCAGGGAATACCTGGGAACAAGGTAGCAAATGCTGCAGCACGAGGTATTCTTTCATCGCCCACTTATAATCTTAGCCACGGTTGCCCTTTGTCGTGATCCTTAGAAAAACAAGTCCCAGCAGCACTCAAGGCCGCTGAGCGGAGAGCACGCCGGGAGAAACTGCAAGCACTCCGCAAGAATGACCCGCAACCTCTGCTAGAAGGCACCTACTCCCGCTGGGATAATGTCCGCCTCAGCAGGCTAGGCACAGGGACCGCCATGGTTCCAAAAGGAAAGGTAAGTACGAGCGCTCTAAGAGAGAAAGATCGGCCCGGGCAACGGGGCTCAGACAAGATAGCGCATACTCCGTATGTGATACAGATGCGGTTCGATGCGCAGACTGCAAAGTAGAAGCCGCAGAAGAACATATCTTCTGGGAATGCAGGCAAAACTTCATCAAGAGAACCGAAGTCGTGAGGCGAATCCTCGCGAATCTCTTTGCTTTATGAGAGAATGTTTTGGCTACAAATTGTTGTGTAATGTAAAATTTAGCTAAATATAAAAAAATTAAAGCATATCCACCTTAGGAGATTTTTATTTCATACCCTAACATTATTTGTGTGTTTAAAAGAATGCCAAGGTTTACTTATTTAGTTTTTTTTTGTTCGTTTATAATCACTCTTATCTTCGGTCCTTTAGACTGCGACAGATCGGTATTTCAGCCCCTAAACCAAAAAGTTTGGAGACCTCTACTTTAGAATGAGTTTCATTAGAACCACTCTAAAGGTCCTAGCCTAAAAAAAGCTAATTATCCTAGTGATGTACCGACAATCATTTTGAGGCTGTATCATAATTCCTTTAAGCGTGATTGCGAAAAATGTTGCTTGTGTGACATTTTATTGTAAATTAAAAATTAATAAAAAGTAAGTACAATAACAAGAAAAGCAAATATCAACTCAATTCTGTGAAAAAAATTTAACTGGTCAATTACTAGAGCAGATTCCAGCTAAGATTCTGGCGAACCAAGAATTTACCTTGCGGGCTTTTAAACAATTTTAAGGCACCAAAAATTATTTGTGGAGGTATTGAAGACACATAGTACATACAAATATTAATAAAGGGTTTCTTTTCAAAACTATTTCCATGCTTTGCTTCTCTGCACCTTTATTGACGAAATCTGCAAATCAAATTCATCAGTACGCGTGAATTAGTATTTGTAATTCCAAATAGTTAGATTTTAATTCCAAAATAACGAACGATCAATGTACCGGATTGCGTTCTCTTTTCTATACATTTATTTTGCGTGATGCGTGTTAAGAACCCCCAGGTCACCTGTGGTGCCGCAGGGGCTAAATTTCTCATATACAGCGAAGAGATCAGGCGCTCTTTGGAGCAAATTAAATCGTTGCTGTTATATTTCTATGGAACAAAAATACTACTGGCAGCATGTTCAGAGTAAACTATAATCATTACATTATTGCCTATGAAAGTTCCTTATTGAGAGATATTTAGAAACAAAATGACCAATGTTCAAAAAGACCTGATTAGTGTTGATTTTCGCGTATTCATCTAAAAACCCGAAACATAAAGGTTACAAATTCTCAGATGAACATCCCTTGCGAACATTACACGTTTATATAAGATAATCAACGTCGTTACCCAAACGGACGTAAAGGAGAAGACAAAAATCTCACCGCCAAATACTCCCCGTCAGGCTACTCATGTTGGCTTGGTTGTTGATATGTTGAGGTGTACAGAGAAGTACCCTTTTTGAAAACCCGAAAAATATTTTCCGCGCCTACCATAAAATGTCAGAGCTCGAAATAAACATCCAGCAAACATCATATGCTCTAGTTTAAATCGAAACTTTCCAGCTGTGAGACAGGAAAGAGGTTTCATTTTATGACGTCCTTGATTGGCCTGCGCTCTTTCGGAAGCTTTTTATGGTCTCTAAATGTTACATACACATCTTCGTTAGAAGTGCAACGAAAAAATGAAAGACGTTTAATCCCCTGTAACGCCGAATTAGAGCGCAACTCTTGAGGAGGAGGAAGGCAAAATACAGAGAGGAGGCTATGCGCCTCCTCCACTCCTGCTCGCCTGCTCATTTAAGAGAACATTTTCCGCTAAATTTAGCGAAAAATGCGGAAAACTTTCTTTCTAATTTTAGCGAAAACATATCCCCGCTAAATTTAGCGGAAAAATTCCCGCTAAACGTAGCTGGAAACATTGCCTGCTATATTTAGCAGAAAAATTTCCCGCTAAACGTAGCGGACATATTTCCCCGCTAAATTTAGCTGAAAAAATTCCCGGCATCTGGTCCTGAGAACGATGAAAGTTTTAGCCCTTCGATAACGGTGGCAATACCGGCTACTGAAGCACTGAGAGGGGGCATAGGGTCATAGGGGGCAGTTGGTAACTCGGGTATATCTAAGGAACTCTTATTTGTAAACCTGGAAGTGAAATATTTCTTCATTACATCCGATCATAGTTGTTCGTCAATTGGATTTTCGCTCTCATTGATCAATTAAACTAAACGGCTGTTGCTTTTTGGTGAAATTAGATTGAAAATTTTCTTTGGGTTCTTTTGAAGGATGGGTGGCACGTCATGGTTGAAATGTTTTCTTTTAGATGATTTGATCAGATGGGTATATTCTTTAAGACAGGCGTACTACTACTGTCATTTATTCGGAGAATTGACGATATTTGCTTTTCGAAAGAGTCGTTTTTATATTGTCGAGTGACTTAAACGTTCTATTGTACCAAGACTAACAACCATCGCTTCGAATACGCACGGTGCACATTATTACTTCGATAAGCTAATTCAGCATATTTTTATACAGAAACCAGTTATCTTTCAGACTTCTTCGATTAAAGTTTATTTGATACGAGTGACTAATTGTGGTCAAGTGGCTAAATATTGATAAAAATAAGCTTTTTGTAAGTCCCGTATTACCTTTTTCATAGGCATTTTAACATCTATAAGCTAGGACAGCATGATGTGCAAAAGCTTATGGTCGCTGAAACCATCGCTGTAGCAAACTGACTGAACAAGTTCGGGTGAGGATGTAAGAACAAGGTCGAGTATATTTTCACCACGGGTAGGGCTCTGAACTACTTGATTGAGGTTAAACAGCAAACATAGTGGCGAAAAATTCACTGGAGTCTTGTGATTCGGTTATTGTAAGACTCGACCAGCATATATTGGGATAGTTGAAGTCTCCAAATAACAAGATGTTTGCTTTTGGGAACCGGTTAGTGATCTCTACGAGGGCTATATGCAATTTCCTCACGAAAGTTGGATCAATATTCAGGCGCCCTATAACACTCGGCAAGTATAGTCCTATTTCTAGTACAGTCAAACCCGTTTATAACGAACAGCAGGAAACGCTACGAACAGTTCGATATAGCAAGTGATTCGATATAGGAGAAACTATTTACAACGAACTTCCACGATGTGTTCGTTATACACGGGTGCTATTGAACCCGTTGCTATTGAACACGTTCCTCTTGAATCTATAAGGCGATAAGCTTATTGCCTCTTCGGGCGTTGCGTGTCAAGCCCCAAGTGAGCGCGCAAGGTGAAGAAGGGTGGGGGGTCTTTTGCTTTTTGCTTTTAGTCAAACTAAAGCGACTTTAGGTTAAACAGGGCACGAAGGGCGAGGAGGCGAGAGCTTTCTTTTCTTTCTTATCTCTTTGCTTCCGCCTTGGAACAACGCGCTAGAAAATTGTTTTGTTCTTTGTGTATGGGTGCAGTTTTTTTAGCTTATCTCCTTTTTTTAATCGCTTCTCTTGGTAATGAACCGCTTTGTGCTCAATGTGGCTTCTTTTTTTGTGCCCTTCCGGAATCGGTTTTTTTTCGCTGTTTGTTCGCAGCTTGAGCTTTTGGAAATTTCTTTCTTTCCTACTTTTTTTTTTTTGGGGGGGGAGGGGAGGAAGGAACTGGCTAAAAGACGACTGTTAGCGCGTTTTTGGAAGCCTTCGCGGGGGAAAAAAGTTCGATATTGCCAATATGGTGTTCGTTATAAAAAGTACTTTTTACATGCATTTTTATTCAAATTTTCCATGAGTTCGATATCGACAATAATTCGCTGTACGGGGGTTCGTTCTAAACGGGTTTCACTAGAACAAAGGTAAACACAAGTGAGCTCCAGGCTGCATTGTAATTGGACACTGAAGGAAGCGATGTGCCTTTTCACACTGATAAGGACCCCATCAACCGCGTTGCAGTGGCCGGTACCTCCAGTAAATACATAAGTTCAGATGATCGAAAACGAGCTCGTCATCGTGAATATCAGACTTCAACGAAGTTTCGGTCAGTACCACAATGTCACTATTGCCATCTTCTATAAAGCTGCACATGTCCATTTTTTTTGCATGAGACTGCGAATGTTAGTGAAAGAAACGAGATAACATGAAATTTTTTCCTACGTTGCGCTTTATTAAGCATAAAACATTGCGAGAGCGGTTTACAACCGATTGTTCCTACGCCCCCCCCCCCCCCGGGTCGATTCCTTTACACTCTCGGAAGTGGCGTCACAAACGAAGCATTGATTTAGCATTCGAAGCTTGTCGAATAGAATTTTAAATGAAACGTTTTAGTCTAATGAAAACTGAAACAGTTTGTGTAACGGTGATGAGTTGAGCATGAAATGAAACACTTTGCCCGAAGCTAATCGGACAGAGGGCGAAAAGTCTTCTCGAATCGCAAATTGGGAGTACTTTAGTTTATATCACAACGCTAAAACAGCAATGTTACTTTGAATCGAAGAGCCTTCACAGTAACCGGTCTATTTTCGCCGGTACAAAAATGGCCTAAACGATGAGAGCGTTCAACATTGGAAGGGTACAGTTCTAGTCCAAGCTCCGACAGATACTGACTTCGAGAATTTTATTTTCCGATTGAAGCCAAGTTTCGGACTGAGTCCGAGATACCGAGAAACAGGAGGTTTGACCGGCGAAGCCTGTTCTCTGCGTCATCATATCTTGTTTTAATATCTAAATGTTCTTTATTTTGTGCGTGATTATTAAGACTGGGTAAGTATCTGAGGCGCTGGCGGTGAAACTGATGCAAGACCACGTCCAACTGCAGTAACCCTTGTTAGTAGTTCGTTTGCCAGCGCGTCAGTTGCTTTTTGGTTATTTTTGCAGTGATGTATTAGTGGCCGACAATTGCGGACTTATCTGCCTCTATTCACTGTACAGTCGCTAAAATCGACTCAAGTTCTGTAAGGAGATCTGGGTTTTATTTAACGTCGCCTGACGCAATTAGGAACAACATGAGAAACGCTATGTAACAATATTTTAAGCCATGACACAACAGCGTTTTACACAAGTCAAACAAGTCCTTGGGGCACGACATGTCTAACAGGCAGGGGTCATCATCGTGAAAATACGCGGTATGTTTTATATAACTGACCTGCACCAGAAAGAGGGTCACCGTAGTGTCGGCGACGATGTCGCGCCCCTTATTTCTATGAATTCTATGTAATTCTATGTTATCCCCTATTTCTATGTACTTTTATTTTTATAATACAGAAAGCACCTTTCTAGTGGTGGCAATTTTAGAGCGCAGCTCTTAGGCGCCCGTTTCCGGCTTGAGCGGCGTCGCCGTCGGCGTCGGCGTCGGCGTAACCTCAAGGTCACCCCAAGGTCACGTGACCCCCGAGGTCACGTGACCCCCCCCGAGGTCACGTGACCCCCTAAACCACGTGGCCCCCGAGGTCACGTGCCCCCCAGGTCACGTGACCCCGAGAATCACATCGTGACCCCCAGGTCACGTGACCCCCGAGACCACGTGGCCCCCAGGTCACGTGACCCCCGAGGCCACCTGGCCCCCGAGGTCCACGTGGCCCCGAGGTCACGTGACCCCCGAGGTCACGTGACCGCCCCAAGGTCACGTGACCACCCTCCCCCAAGGTCACGTGAACCCTCCCTCCCTCCGCACCTTCCCCCTTCTCAAGAGCTGCGCTCCAATTCGGCATTACAGGGAGTTGTAAACGGCTTTCATTTTTTTTTCTTTTTTAGTGGTGGCAAAATTTAAAAAAGGGGAACCTGCTTTAGGATTTGTTTAGTCGTCGGATTATGTTCACGTGCTCCTCCTAACAGTTCAGGGTATGAACGTACCAGGTAACATGACCAAATAGTTCATACAGCATTAAAAAAAAGTATCAATAATTTAAACTCAAGATATAGGGGGAGGGGGTGGGCAATGCAATTGAGTTGTTTAGATATAACACAACAAAAAACACGCGAACATCTAGACTTCTATTGATATACTTGTATATCAAAATTTTATGAATATGACATGCAACAGTTACATCTATGAGCGTGCCAAAAAATCTATTTGAATCGAGGTTCTGGAAGTAAAATAAAAATTGAAATTGAAACTAAGAACATTGACGGTGAATTACAGAGGACAATCACTTGGTTCCGCACATCCGGAGTGCAACCTGTTGGCGCATCCGGTATTTCGTTGCAGCGAACTCTACGTTTCACAGTTAACCGACACAAGTCAATGTAGGTGCAGGAAACGCGCGCACAGTCTGCGATTTAGTTTCACTTCTACCCATACCTTGTCTATTCCAAGCTGTATGGTAAAGTCAGGAGCAATGAGCGCCTTGTTAATAAAGGTGTTTCTGAAGAAGGCTTGTTGACGTTGATTTTTAAGCTGCTTTTGTCCAAAAGTTTGCAAACTGTTCTCGACCCAACGCAAGCGACATGCCAGTAGCTAATGGCGTACTATCGTTTTAATATCGTAGACCATATATTTATGGTAACAATAGTAATGCTTTATGTATTGAAGTCGTGGAAAAGAAACCTCAAGCAGAAAATCTTTACAATAAATTATCAGAATCCGGACAGCGGATTTTATCAAGTGTTCAATAATATGAATATCAAAGAGAAAGAATGTAAACTTGTAAGAAATGTGATGCCAAGGCAGCACGATTCCTTGTAATTTAGCACTCTGAGAGCGAGTAGACAGCGAGGGAGAATCCAATTTATTACTGTTTGCTCAAAGGTTCTTTTTGGCCACCGATCCCTGAGTCAAAGTGAGTTGTATTTAGGCAAAAGTTATTTTAAACATTTTATTACCATGATAAAATATATACGGTAAAAGTTCTTCTGATGAAAAATAACAGTATACCTAGTGATTGTGCGACTAAGTGTTTTTCCTAATATCAGGCTCGAACAAGGGAAACACCCGTTAAGGCAAGACTTTATTTTAAACCACGACAAACAAGATGCTAAAAAAATGCAATGCTTAAAACGATTACAAAGTTCAAAAGGTAGCTTTCAACGCTGAAACATTCTAGTATATTCTATGAATTCCGTTTTTATTTGTCTGTGATCATGAACAAAAACGTGCCACTGCGGAGAAAAGCGATTGCCCTTCCGCGTTATTTTTGTAGTTTTATTCTTATTGACAAGTACTTACATGACAGCAAACATAATATTCATGCCTGGGTTCTTTGCACTTGACTAGTTGGGATTCAATCAAGACACAGGTGTAGTAATAGAGATAAGACTCAGATGCTCAAAGATATATCTTATTCACGCAATCGCATAATAAAAAGTCAACCACAAACATAATCCATTGGAAAAAAGAAAACTTGAGTGCGTAAAGTGATATCGTGCCCCACGAGAAAGTAAAAACTGGCACTAATACACATAACTCATAGAAGTAATAAGTATTTTTAATCTTACGCCGTTCTTGGACTGCTTGTATGTCGAATGTAACCAATCCCAGTTTTTAATTCATAAAACTTCAGTTTGTCGTACACCATACCTCTTATGAGAGGCAGAACTATTAAATTAAGAGCATTTTCGCACTCCCCTGTGGTGCGAGTTGTAATCTTGAATTTGTGGTTGTAGTCATTTTACCTTTATTTTATTTTGTTTTTTTTTTTCTTAGATCGGCCGGCCAATTTTTGAGGGCCAAGGCATGGTGTAGGCAGAACAAGAAAAAGGTCAGCCTAACAAATACATCCAGTGAAGCAAGGAACCATTTTAGCCCTTAGAGTACATTCTAGCAAAGAAAAGTGCATCAATTGCACTAAAAAATGAAGCGAAAGAGAGAATTCCCGTCACGCTGCGGGGCAACTCATTCCACTCGCAAAAGGTATGCGAAGAAAAGGAACATTTGAAAACGTCTTTCCTGCAAGGAAACTCTAGAATCATTTTATCACGCTTCTGTCTTGTTGATGGCGCACGTTATGCTAAAATATAGATATACAATTTTAAGCAAGTTATGCAATATACTATGCTATGTAATATTGTTAAGCGCTTTACTTTCCTCCGACATAACACACTCAGGCAATCCAGACGCAGCATACAACGGTGAAACATGTGATTCTTTACAAAAGGAATTATAAAAGGACCTAAGGTATTTTTAACCCCCTCCAAATGGTCTATCTTCGATTCAGAATGATGGTTCCTTTAAATGTAAGCATATTCTTTTTAAAGTCGATTTGAGATTTATACCTCATTTGCTTCGTTTCAGGGGTGCAGTGTATCATAGTCCTTCGCAGCAACCAGAGTTTTCGAGACGCTTTGGCAATAACCTGCCCAATATCTGAAGTCCAGCTTAAGGTAGAGGTAATTGTAACAATTAGATACTTGCATTCACTGACTACCGCTAAAGCATTGAAGTTGATAGTGTAATGGAAAACAAAAGCGGTACCTTTTTTCAGTGGTATAGTTATTTGCATGCAGTTCTCAAAGTTCGAGTCCCTTTGCCTATTTTGGGACCACAAAATATAATTTGAAGACTATCACCTAAACATTTTTTTATCAGAAACGCAAGCTATTTTTAAGAATATTATAAAGTCATCAGCGAAAAATCGACACGGTATTCATGGTTTATGTACCATCAGATCATTCATAAAAAATGAAAAAACTATGGTCTGAGTGTCGAGCCCTGTAGTACAGATAGAAGCGGTAATTCAAGGGATTCCACTTTGCCACAGACAACGAAGTGCTTACGGTTGGTAACGTACCATTTAACCAGGCAATTAGTATCTAGTAACTGCTTTAGCTTATGCAATAACTTGCGATGCGAATCTCTGTCGAACGCCTTTGCGAAATGTTATAAGAATAGCATCGATTTGACTATCATTATCAATTACTGTAGCAAAATTATGGACCCTGTGGAGAAGTTGCGTCACTGTCGATCATCCTTTTCGGAACATATGCGGTTCACCTAGTAGAAACGCCGTCGATTCTAAAAGTCATATCTTGCTTGGTAATTAGGTGTTCAAGAACCTTACTAAATGTACTCAACAACGAAACTGTTCTATAATTGCAAACATTTCGAGCGCAGCTCTTAGGCGCCCGTTTCCGGGTTGAGCAGCGTCACCGTCGCCGTCGCCGTCGGCGTATCCGCGCGTTGCATTATGGGACGTTTCGTATATTCACGTCACACGTGACGTCACGTGAATGAATGTGACACAATATGAAATTGATCAGAAAAACGTTTCCCCTAAATTTAGCGGGAAAATTTCACCGCTAAATTCAACGGGGAAATTGACGTCACCCAACCTCAACACGAATTAGGTTTCCTCGCTAAATGTAGCGGGGAAATTTCAGCAAATTTTTCTGCTAAATTTAACGGGAAAAGGTTGGTAAATTTCCCGCTAAACTTAGCGGGAACATTTCCCGCTAAATGGGAGGGGAGCAGGAGAGGATGGAGGAAGGAGGAGGAGGGGAGGAGGGGCATACCCTCCCCACTTCCTCCTCAAGAGCTGCGCTATAATTCGGCATTACAAAGACTTTTAAACTTCTTTCATTTTTTTTTCGCTCAACTCATATATAGGCACTACTTCGCCTACTTTCCAATCTTGTGGCACCTGACCCGCTTTTGAACTGCAAGAGTAAATCGCGTAATGAAACTTGGAACACTCTTCGGCATACCTCCTTAGAAAAGCGTTAGAAATTATATCCTGACCACACGTCTTCGTAAAGTCGATACGTATAAGGCTGTCAAGGATCTCTTTTATAGACACTACTAAGTCAGTGATCCCGTTTTCGTCATAAGTGAATGGTGGCCAGACAGAGTTATAAATAAACACGGATGAAAAGAAATGATGAACTCTCTAGCTTTGCACTGTTCATCGACAAGCGTCTTCCCGTTATGAATAAGCTCCTTAATTGTTACACTTTTTTTGTGAAACGCGCCCAAAGCCTTCTTGAATTTTTCGGGGGAAGTTGTGCATTTTTAAATTTAAGTAATTATATTTTGATATGCGCACTTAGGCGCACAATTGATGTCGGGAGAAGGACGCAATATATTTTAACCTGGTTGAAATCTTTCTACTCGATTTATCTTTTGTTTTGTATAAAAGATTTCACGCGTCACCCAGGGGGCTGCTTCATTATTTTGACTGATCGCTCAGGGAACAACTTGTCGACAGACATAAGAACGATTTGTCTGGAAAAAAAGTTACATCTTATCTACGGACTTCCATTCATCTCGGAAAACACTGGAAATATATCGACGGCCTCCTCCAAGAAATCAAGAATATCGATATCATTTGCTCGAGTGAAATCACGATAGCGTTTCTTTTCGGTGTGTACGTACACGTACTGCGAAGCGGAGAGGTCGCAGCGAACTATTGCCTGGTCAGATATGCACCCTGCGATCGAAACATCAAATACACTTTTAATAAAGGTCTCATATAAGAATAAAAGATCAAGTAGCGACTTGCTAACATTGGACACGCAAGTGGGCTTAGACCACTTGGCTTAAATTGTGGCTAAAAAGTGATATCAACAAGCAGCCAGTAATGTTCAAAGCTCCCTTTGGGCATCACACTTTTCCACTCTATATCTGGAAGATTAAAATCCCCAGCCAGCATTATACGGGAAAATGGCTTACTTTGGGTTTGAAGAAACTCGAATAGTCTCTGAAGAACGTCAATATTAGCTTGGGGACACCTGTATATTTCTCCAACTAGTATTGACTGGCGACAAAAGTTTATGGAAGTCGAAACTATTTCGCAGTCATGGTCATGTTGAGTGAACGTACATGAAAAGGTTGCCCTAAGTTGAAGAGCAACCCCACCTCCTCTCGGAACTCGGTCACGGGTATTATCACAATATCAGGATCGAACATCAATTCGATACTTTATAGCACAACCGCCTTGTTGGTGGTACTTCGAGCATTGAGGTTTAGCAATCTAAAGGGGCGATATAATCTTCCACTTGTTTTGTTTTAATAGACTTCGCAGTATTACACTCATCACCAAGAGTGAGATCACAAAAAGAATAGCCAAAAAGTGAACCCACCGGCCATTCTTTGGTCTAGGGCCGGCCATTCCTCTTGACTAGTGCAGCGACCTTATGCCACCACACATAAAGAAAAAATTACCTGAAGTATGCGGAAGTGATTAGGGGTGGTGGCGTGGTAATTAGAATAAGTACAGCATGTGAATCACGCATTGAAGTGTCTCAAACGCAATGATTGGCATCGAAACACGATGAAGGTGAAGGGCCATGAATGTATCCGGTGTGATTGGGGACTGTGAAAACAAGTAAAGTTCATTTGTCACAACATACTTCTTTCGAAGCACGGTCAAACTTTTAAAAATAATAATTGCCGTGCGTAAATATTCTACGTATACTATGTATAGAAGGTTATCCGTGTAAGGATAAGACCACAATGATCCCTAGGTATTATAAGGATTCACTCGCACGAGTTCTTCGCTTCTATAGACTTTGGAATCATCGAGAGTGACCTTCTTCAGCATTAAGTTACGGAGGACAGGTTTTATGTTTTACCCGTATTTATTTTTGTCTAGTAATGAATGGAAGGCTTTTCAACCAAAATTAGTTTTTCTGCGGTCTTCAAGTTATTAATAATTATTTTGGCAGATGGACTGGAGGAGGCCACCTGGCACTCAGTGCAAATGACACTTAGACGTGTGTTTTGCTTAAATTTATCTAACAATGTTGTTATTAATTGCGTTTTTGTAGACGCGAAGAAGAACCCATGACAACACAGAAGCGGCTTCAGAAGCTGGGGTTTCGGGGCTGCTGCTGTGCTGACGGTAGTGAGGGGAAGGGCGAGATAGAGAGACAGCAATATTGTGTCTTGCCATAGACAACGTGGTTCCGAAGGGGGCGGCTGCGATGGGGAGAGATTGAGAACGCGGCAGCGATGGGTGACGCATGCCTGGCATCAGTTGGCGAATTTCGCGTACGACCAAATCCGGCGGCGAATTTTACGTGCCGCCCGTTTTCGTCGGAAAAGGGCACTAATAACTGCAGCAGTAAATCAAAAAGGGTCTCAAACAAGGACGTTAACTAAAGTAGGACTATTAAAATTAATCTAAATACTTTCTTTTTCGGCAGAATCGCACGCTGGCTCTTCATTGGTCATTCCGCTAGCACAGGTATAAATTAAGTAAATTAGGTGGTGTTGTCAACCTCATCCTGGCATTCGCTTCTCATACCCCACATATATTTGGCACAGTGCAGTGCGCCCGCGTCCAGAGCTCTGAATATGGATATGCACACGCACTGTTCACTTCTTAAGTGTCACCGAGAAGAAGAAAGCCAAATAAAGTAGCACCCTTGGGCGACTTTTCTTATATGTGCCTTATTTTTGCTTTGTGCTTCTACTGATGCTTTCTGGACATTTATTATTTGTGCACTGAATACATAGTCTTTATATTCATTATTGCTCAAACAACCAAAGCGTTACAAAAATCTAAACAAATATCGGTAGTTTTAGAACGCGCTGACCTACCAACATAGCTGGACTCTTATTGCATGTTTTGGTTCACCAGTTTATACCAATATATATATTGTAACTGACTTTAAGTTTACACAGGAATTAATAGCTGCCTTTGCCTCATATAGACTTGTACGGAACGAGTTACAAGTAATAGATTACTTGTTATCAATTACGTTTTATTGTAACTTTTCAATACTTCAATTACTTTTTTCCGTAATAAATTACAAGTAATCAATTATATGTTTCCGAAAGAGGTACAAATTATTGAATTGAGTCTTCTACGTAAAAAATGGCTCTGCAAATGTGTCACTCGGTTATGTTGCACCGACGTTGGACATTTTCTTCTTACCCCTAAACAACTAAAAACAGATGCCAAGATACCAGAAGGATTATATTGTCAACCTGCTCCCCGTCGTTTTGACTGTGCAGCTGTCAAGAGTGCCCCATTTCCTATGTGCGGCTTGTTACGATCCAGGTTGGTCGCGGCGTAGAGGACTGTATTCTGCAGTCCCCTCACCTAGAGCCACCAAATGAAGCGTGCTCAGAGTATCGGCACTCTGTTCCCCGACGTCGTTGTGGGCAACGCCATTTTGGGGCCTGTGCAGAGGAGACGCAACTGCCGATCGTCATGATTCAAGGGTGCGACTTCCTCGGCAATAGATTCGGTGTGAGGAAGCTCATGTAATATTGCTTTGCTCTTTCATGAACTGTTTAAACATTTGTGGAAGGTGGAAAAGCGTTTCTTGTGATTTCAGATAAACCTCCAGATAACGGGCAACCATGATTTTAAGCCACAATATGGGCAAGTGTCGTTACTCTGAAACGTAACTTATTTAGTGGCCCTAACCTGGCTACGACAACTCCCCCCCCCCCCCCCCACACACACACACACATTTCAGCTCAAGAGAGTTCACCAGCGCGTGCTTGTACAGAACATACTCTAGAACCCAGTCTCTGCGGACGCTCCAAAGAATCCGTCCAAGGACGATTTTTTTTTCAGCTTTTCGCTAACCTCCGTGAGCTTCTCCGTCTGCCTTAGAGAGACCGTCCAATGATTTTTGCAAGGACTTGAAATTTGCGCTGAGACGTACCTTATCGAACGAAGAAACATGGAGGAGAAAGGTATTTCCCGAAATTAGGATTATTTTGGGAGTTATAAGCGAATTAAAATTACAAAAGAAGCAAAACATTTTTGTTCCGTGACACTGTCGGAAGAATTCAATGACCGCATGGTTTTTGACCAAAGCGGCGGGCCAATCGGCTGCGGGTTAGGATCGTGGCTACTACACCAAGGATGTGCACGTATCGTTCCTCGTCGGCCTCGTTGCTAAACACCCTTGCATCGTAGTAAGTTTAAGCTCCGAATGCAATCGACGTTATTAATTGACCTAGGCTGTTCATAAGCTTCGGCGACGGCGAACCCAACGCGCGCCGGCATAGAACGATGCACCGGCGCACCGTCAAAGAATCCAGCACGATGGGATCAACGCAGCGATTTGGGGCAGGAAGTGGCACCCCGATAGGTTCGAAGAAAAAACAAATGCTGGGGATAACGAGTGCAAATAAGCATTTATTTTATACAAAATTTCATACAAAAATATCCACAGAAAAAAATCATAATGTTTTGTTTTGTAAAACATTCTCCGACCGGTCTCGATGGTCTTGATGCACTCTCGTTTTGCAGCGTGGTGATGCAGCAGCCCTCCAAGAGGAGACGCGATCCAGGCAGCATCGAGAACGGTCGACTTCTCCGGGCTCCGCAAACCCCGAAGGAGAACGTGCTTCTCGTATAAACACCGCCCCGCTCCGTCGTCTCGAGAAGCGCTCGATGCGTTCCAAAGTGCTCACATCGAGTCTCGTTCCCAGCTACGATTTAGCCCAGTTCCCGGCCTCGGAACCCGCTTAACTTTTCCTTGGAGGTCAGTGAACACCTTCTGCGCCCCTAGAGTTTCAAACCCGACCCCTCTGTCCTACCTCCCCATGGACACTGCCGACGATGGAGTCGGCTGGACACCCGCCACTCCAACGCCACGCCTGCCTTCACCCCGGACCATAATCGTGAAGCTCACGGACAACACCAACTGGGCATCTGTGAGCCCTACCACCATCGGCCAAGCCGTCCAACAAGCAGCCCGCCTTACCAAGCAGGAAAGCCGCGACACCTTCATCAAGCTGCGATCCCGTCAAAACCTCCTGGCAGTGGACGCATATCGCGACTCTGCGGCCACCAAACTCCTTGCTCTTCAAACACTCCCTCTCCAAGGCAAACTACATCCCGCCAACACGCTACGAGGCCAACAGCCCGAATAACGCCCAAGGAGTTATCCACGGAGTATCCCTGGATCTCACTGACGAAGCCATCCACTCAGAGCTCTACATTCCCTCCCGTAGGATTCTCCGATTCCGCCGCCTAGGCCAAACGGCCTCGCTCCTCGTCACCATCGAAGGACCTACTCTCCCTCGACATGCCATCCTCTGTTCCACGGTCTTCAGGCTATACCTACCACGCCCTAACAGCCAGCAATGCAAGCACTGCTTCAGCCTCGAACATCGAAGCCTCGTATGCCCAAACCGAGCCGAGTTCGTGTGCTGTGCCGCATGTGGGTCCCGTTTCCCTCCGGACCAAAACCCCTCCGACATCCGTCATGAATGTGAGCCCCGATGCCTCAACTGTAACGGGGAACACGCAGCAACAGACACCTCCTGCCCTGCACGCCTCGAAGCAACACAGTCACTACAAAACCGAACCAGAGCTGGGCACCACCGGAACGTCCATGCTCAAGGCCCACCCCCTCTAGACACCGGAGTTGGCAACTGGCCCACCTTGCCCACCTCCAACCGGTTCGGCATTTTAGACTCATCACGCAGCCGCAGCCGCAGCAAAGGACCTGCCCAAGTCCAATCTGCCCGTGGCTCCAGGACCCTCAAACGCAGCCACTCCCGAAGACCGAACACCCGAGCGCCCCCTCCACCTTCCCCAGTGCACAACCTCCAACCATTCGGACGCTCCAGATCCTCCCCACGCTAGAACTCCACATCGCACGATCTGCCCAGGCCTTTGAACAATGGCATCGGCCAGGGCTTCCCCCAGCCCGAGAGGTGAGTGGCTCAAACTCTCCCCTCTACCCACCTCTACCGCTTCCGCCACTCCCCTGCTCCCCCTCAAATCACACAACCTATAATTTCACAAACCGACATACAAGAAATTGTACGCAAGGCACTGGACCAGATACTCCCGACTCTCCTTCAACAAATTATTACCCCCGTCCTAAACCAAGCTCTTGCCCCTCTCCTTAGTACTCTTAACGACCTCACAGCTCAGCTCGTATTGCCGTACTAGAAGAGGACCATCATCCCCACAAGCGTACACCTGCCTCAATCCAAGACCGCAATCCTGCACACGATGAATAACAGCTCCATGACTCTGAACCTTCCGCGCTCGCAGCAGCCTCTGATCATCTGGCAGTGGAACTGCCGCGGACTCCGCAAGAAAGAAAACCTCCTCCTCAACCATATGACCTTCACGGACACCCAACCGGACATCCTCGTCATTCAAGAAGCTGGTGGAGCGCTCAACCTACGGGGCTACGACATGTTCGCCCAGCCGAGCATTACCCACCGTCGTCGGGGCACTGCGGATGAAAGCACCACCCCCACCATGACGCTCAGTTACGTACGCAAAGACCTCCCCACCACCCAAGAAGACACTACGCATGTCATCACCCCCACGCAAGAACACGTAACCACCACCAGTCTCATAGGTGACCATCGCCTTACCATCATCAATACGTACTGGACTCCTAACCAACCCTCAACGCCCTTCCCGCCGCTACAAACCCTCCTCCCTAAGTCAAATGCTCGCAACACTGTTCTCCTTCTTGGAGATTTTAACTGCCCTCATCCCGCCTGGGGCTATGACCGCGCGGTGCCGCTAGGCCGTAAATTGGCCTCTTTCACCAGCAATCACCACTTCACTCTCCTTACGGAACCGTCTAGCCACACACGCCTAGGCACGGCTCAAGAGTCGGACATAATCCTGGATCTCACATGGATTCGCGGACCACTACGAGCGATTTGGGAGAACACAGAGGACTCTCTTGGTAGCGAGCGATCATCACATTCTGGAACTGCGCCTCCAAATCAGCTCCCGTCTCCGTCGTACCACCGCCACCTATCCCCGGACCAAGATTACAGACTGGCCGAAAGCCCGAGCGGATCTCGACACCGTCGACACCGACACCCTGTCCCCAGAAGCTTGGAGTACCGCGATACTCGCCACGATCCAACAACACACCAAGGAGATTGCGCGCACCGAGGACCAGCCTCACGTTGACAGCCACCTCCTCTCCTTATGGGACAAACGTCGCGCCTTGGTCAAGCGCTGGCGCTACTGCAAGCACAACACCACCCTCCAAGCCCGAATACAAGCTCTCAACTACGAATGCGAAGAATATGCTGACCACCTTGCCATACAGCATTGGCTTGACCTTTGCAACAATTTCAACGGCCAACTTCACACCCCCAGGGTTTGGAACCTTTTCCGCTCCCTCCTAGGGCAAGCCAAACCTCGGCACACCCTCCAAAAACTGCTCCTGGCCCAACACCTGGCAACCTTCCACCCTCATTGAGGAAATTCGCAATACGTTCTACCCCCTTCCTCACACCCCAAGCCCAGCGTTCACTACATTTCCGCCCTGCCTGAAGACTTAGACACGGGAATCAACTCAGAGTTTTCTATTGGCGAACTCTGGCTCGCCATGCTTCAACTTAAACGTCGCACCGCACCTGGACCCGATTGCATGCACATATACCATGCTCCGTAACCTTCCCGAAGCTAAACTCGACGAATTGCTGACACACATCAACCGCGTATGGGTAACTGGACGGCTGCCACAGGAATGGAAAACGGCTCATGTAATCCTGCTTCCTAAACCCGGAAAGCCCACGACCACTCCAACAAACCTCCGCCCCATTTCAATGACCTCATGCATTGGAAAATTAATGAAGAAATTGGTACTCAACCACCTTGATTGGCACCTCGAAACGGGGAACCATCTTCCGCACACCCTGATTGGGTTTAGAAGACACGTCTGCACGCAAGACGTAGCCCTCCGCATTCAGGAAGATGTCTTTGCACACCCGAGCACCGCCCAACTCCGCACTATCGTCGGAGTCGACCTTAAGAAGGCCTTCGATAACGTTACTCATGCCGCCATCCTCTACAACCTCCAAGAAACTCAACCCGGAAGCCGCCTCTTCAACTATATCAAAGATTTCCTCTCCGAACGTACCGCCCAAATCATCGGACCCAACGGCCAACCATCTCCCCCTTCCCCATCTCCCGCGGCACGCCACAAGGCTCCATCTTATCCCCAACTTTATTTAACCTCACCATGAAAAACCTTCCCTCTAAGCTTTCATCTGTTCCTGATCTGTGCCACGCCATTTACGCTGATGACGTCACTATCTGGTGCTCCCGCGGCAGCCCGGGGACACAGGAACGTACCCTTCAAGACGGCTTGGATATTATCCAAACCGACGCCCAATCCATCGGTCTCGAATGCTCTCCCGAAAAATCGGAATATGTCGTCGTTGTGGATCAAAATCGAAAAGAAACAGACCTCTATCGATCCCTCATCCGCCTCAACGTCGACGGCCGCGAAATCCCCGTCGGCCTCACATCCGTATTTTGGGCTTCATATGGCAGCAAGATGGGAAGAGCACAGTGTGGACAACAAAAACCACCAAACAAATCCACCTCATCTATAACATGCTCCGCCGAATCACCTGCCACACTCACGGCCTGAAAGAACACGAGCTCCGCAAGATTGTGGAAGCGACCGTCTATTCCCGTGTTCTCTATGCCCTCCCTTATTTAACCCTCACGAAAACCCAATACATCAAACTGGAAACCGCCCTCCGAAAATGCCTCCGCACGGAACTCGGCGTGCCCACGTACGCCCCAAACTACCTCATCACGGCCACTGCTCTTCACAACAGCCTCGAGGAGAAAACGGAAGCCCACGTCGCAGCGCAATACCACCGACTCACCACGTCCAAGCAAGGCCGCGCCATTCTGTCCACCCTCGGATACCCAACTGTCCACCTCTCTCCCCTTCCCAAAGAACCGCCACCGTGGGACATGATTCCTCGCATTACAGTCAAGCCCATCCCCCGACACATGAATCCGACCGTGGATCTCGGAAGACGCCAAAGCAGAGCCCTTCATCTTTCCACACCACCGCACGATATCTATTACACGGACGCCGCCTTCACCGACGGCATCTCTACCACCGTCACAGTGGGCCCCAAAATAGAGACAGTCCGACACCATGCACATGTACCCTCCCCTACAGCGGCAGAGACACAGTCCATAGCAGAAGCCATCCTCCTACAGCCCCACTCTACCGAATCCATTACTATCCGCTCCGATAGTCAAGGAGCCCTCAGAGACTTCTCAACCAACTCCGTACCTGCACACATCAAACACGACCTGACATCCTACATGGCTGCCCACCCTTATCTCCACGTCTTTCTTGAGTGGGTCCCCGGACACCAGGGAATCGCAGGGAATGAAAGGGCCCACGCCCTTGCTCGCGCAAACGAGACTCCGAGCAACCCTGAATCCTGGCCCCCGGACTACAACCCGAAAGAGGAACGTGCCGCCCATCGCAAGGCTCAACGACAGCGCCTGAAAGACCTCCGCCTTTCCCGCCGTACCCTTCCCCCTCCAACCCCTAACCTCACAAGGCGCGAGGGTACATACGTTCGTCAGGCACAGACATTCTCCCTGCCGTGCGACCTCATAACCCACCACATTATGAACCGCCCCGGAACCCCACATTGTCAGGTCTGTGGTGCCTATCCCGACGTGAGACACACATACTGGTCTTGTCCACGCGCCCAACAATCTCCCCACTTTCTCCTTCCACATCTCCTCCCTCCCAACATGCCCTTTACCTGGGAGAGCTGGGCCACTCCCCCTCGGACCTCCGCCCTGCCCTCTGGCCTCGCCTAGCGCAGCACATCTCCCATGTGCGAGACCCCTTGACTTCAACAACACTCCCTCAAGCTCCGACCTGACCCGCCAAGCCTTTCCGGAAGGCCTCACCCTCTATCAACCACTGCCCGGACATGGGCGGCTTTAATAAAGTTT
>JAZHYW010002690.1:0-13278 GCA_037355805.1 Ixodes ricinus
TCTATTTTATCTCGAAATCACCCGTCTGCTGATCGCGTTCGTCCGTGGAAGCCAGGGCTGTCTGTCGTAGCATGCATGCTTGCTCTCTAGCTTCAACGGAGTCGCATAGGTTTTGTGAATTAAAGTGTATACGGTCGTCCCGGAAAGGTTCAGACACCAAGGGCGTTTCTTTGAAACATGCTTACGATGCATGTGGTCCCGTTTGTACACGAACGTCCCTTTTGGCCTAAAAAACGCAAATCTCAAAAGGTGAAAAAAAAGGACGGGTGCACACTTTTCTTGATTTTTGATGTCATTAATTTCATTCATTTTAAGGGATTGTGAACCGTTGCACAGCCATGCCAGATGGCCACCTCGGCTTGTGAACCGTTTCATAGCCATCCAAGATTGCCACCTCGGAATGTGAGCTTTATATAAAGAGTAAAGCTATACGCATTCCGGAGTGCACTTCGGACGGAAATGGCTATACGCACTCCGCTAAACTCGTATAAAACGAATGGTCAAATCGAGTTTTTTGTAAGCGATGGCATAGCATAGGCTGCTTAAAGTGTCCGCTTTAGTGCTTCAAGTAGACGCGGTTCGAATCCGCAGTAGACCTACTTTCTTTTCTTCTTTTTTTTTTCTCGAACTTTTTGTTTTGTCGAGGCATTTGGCGATATTTATGAATGCGTATAGCCATTTCGTCCAAAACGCACTCCGGAGCGCGTATAGTTTTACTCTTATATAAATGCTGCCCTTGTTGATGAAATTTTCTTGGCAGTGGCAGTCGGACGTCATCTGATGGACCATCAGGGCACGTTCCACCAGGGCCGCTGACTGGCAGTCAGTGTCCCAAATTACGTATCTTGAAGGAATATTCAATAGGGTGGCCACCCCACACAACGCCACCTTCGAAGTTTGATATCGATCCAACCCTGCCTACCCCACAAGGACGACAACTTAGTGACCTTCACGTCGAATTCTAATGGGTGCTTTTCCACGTCGTCAACGGTGTCCCAAAGACGGTTGGGAAACATCAATTCGTTACGGATGACGACGCGCTTCCTGTTCATCGGTCGCCATGCCGTGTCCCTGTGAAAGAGAGAGAAGTCGTTCAGAAGGAGGTAAAAAATCCTCGACGGCGACGTCGTCTAGCCCTCAAATAATCCGTGGGCTTCACCGGTAGTCTTGGTAAAAAAGAAAGACGGGACTCTTCGGCTCTGTGTGGACTATCATCGACTGAACACCGTAACAAAAAGGACGTCTACCCACTGCCACGCATCGACCAACACTCTGGACCGGCTGTCACGCCCGATCTTTTCGTTGATGGACCTGAAGAGTGGGTACTGGGCAGATCGAGGTCGACGCACGGGATCGTGAGAAGACTGTCTTTGTCCCGCCGCACGGTCTGTGTGAGTTTACACTGATGCCGTTCGCACTGTGCACAGCACCGGCAACGTTCCAGCGCGTAATGCACACCGTTCTTTCCGGCTTGAATGGCAAAGCTTTCGTCTACCTCGACGACGTCGTGGTATTCGCAAGGGACTTCGACGAACACCTGAGACGTTTCGTGAGCCGTGCTGAAGGCTATCCAGAATGTTGGTCTGACACTCAAGCTGTCAAACTCTTGGTTCTCTCTCCAGAAAATCCAAATTCATGGGCCATGTTGTGAGTGTGCTCAGGGTATAAGCCCCCACCTTGAAAAGACGTCCGCTGTCGCCGAATTTCCGAAGCCATTAGACATGAAAGCGTACGAAGATTTATTGGGCTGTCCGCTTACTACCGACGTTTCGTTCCCAATTTGCAAGATTTCTGCACCACTCTCGCATCTGACAAGGGACGACGTGAACTTCCAGTTGGAAGGGGGCGAGCAAGAACAGGCGTTCAACTAACTGATAGGTTTAATGAACTATCCTCTGACACTTCTATTCATCAGCGGAAACGGAAGTTCACATGGACGCCAGCAACGCCGGATGTGGCGGGATAGTCGTCCAAAACCAAGGCGGTGCAGAGGGTGACTGCTTGCGCAGGCCGGCACTGTCCAAGGCAGAATAAAAAAATCAGCAGAACCCATCCTTTGGGAATGATTATCGACGCTACGCGAATAGCATCAAACGGTGCGCAGTTATGCGCGTTCAGTCAGGTGGGCGGCACACGTCCAGATACGCCAGCCCACTCTTGAGGCGATTCTAAACTTGTTGACACTTTCACAGCCCCGGCGCACGATCTCCGCAGCCCAGCACGCGCGTTTGTGTCACTTAGGGAAGGCGAACAAAGCACGCGCCATAGCGCACAAACACTCAAAATGGTACCGACCAGACTTTCTGGCGTCTCAGCTTAGTCTCGTACCAACGGTACCAAACGGTTGTTTATAGCTCTTTATAGGGACGCGCTTAGTAGCAGCGCTGTACAAGCAGGTGGCTTCCATGCACGAGGGCTCATTCCGTTCTGAAGCGAGCACGGCCGCTACATCACCCTCTCCCGAGCGCGGAGAGGGTGAGCTAGCGGCCGTGCTCAGCCTCACGAGGGTGAATAAGCCCTCGTGCATGGAACGCGCGCGCACCGGTAGCTGTGACAGCGCGTAAAGCGCGTCCTATGGTAAAGATATAAACAACCATTTAGAGTGCGTTGAATGACTGCCTTCATAGCTCTGTGGTTAGCGCGTCTGCCTGCTGATGAAAGGGTCAACGGTTCGAATCCCAGCCGGCGCCGGTCTTTGTTATTTATTTATCGACCCGCGGCGTAAGAGGTTAGATAGCCAGATAGATACATAGACGAAAAGTGCGTGAAGTAGCCAAAGAATGCTATTCGCATTAATACTCAACAACCGAGAAGGAGCGTCCCGCTGTCGTCTGGGCGTTAACCAGCGTCCGCCCGCACCTAGTACGGCGATCCCGTTTTGCGTTGTCACGGACCACCACTTCTTGTTGGCTCGCCAACCTCAAGCGCCTATCAGGAAGCCTCGCTCGCTGGAGTCATCGACTGCGAGATTTCGACGAAGCCGTTATGCATAAGTCTGACCGCAAGAGTAACGATGCCGATTGTTAGCCTCGAGCCCCAATCGAATCTCCTCCCGATAGCACTGACGATGACTATAACGCCTGTTTTCTTGGCGCTAGTTACAGATACCGACAAGGAAGCACCACAACGAGACGATCGGAACTTTGCGCCGTCATCGACAACCTCGAAGGTCAAGAAAGTTCACTTCCCCGAGTCTTGGCCCCAGACTTGTCAAGCTTCGTTCTGCGGCGAGGCGTGCTCTTCAAGAAGAGCTTTGGAACTGGCGGCACTGACTGGCTGCTGGTTGTTCCTGCCAGCCTGCGAGAATAAATATTTCAAGCTTGCCACGGCGAACCGACGGCTGCACGCCTTAGCTACAGCAGAACGCTCGCCCCGATTCATAACAAGAGCTATTGGCCGAGACTCCCGAAAACCGTCCATTCGTACACACGGTCGTGCCATGAGTGCCAACGACGTAAGAAGCCTCCAACGAAGCCAGCAAGGCTCATGCAGCCCATATCTGTCCCGACTACGCACTTCCAGCAGGTCGGAATGAATTTACTTGGGCCGTTCCCAACACTGACGCAAGGAAACGGGTGGATTATCGTCGCGACCGATTGTCTTACATGATACGCCGAGACGAAAGCCCTTCCGTCGGGAAGAGCGGTTGAAGTCGCTAAGATTTTTGTCGAGTCCATTCTCCTTCGACACGGCGCACCTTAAGTGCTGATCACCAATCGAGGGTCACCTTTCATGGCACAGCTGACTCAAGAGATTCTTCGGCTCAGTCACACCAGCCATCGATGAACCACCGCTTATCATCCGCAGACAAAAGGGCAAACGGAGCGGCTCAACAAGACGATCGCCGACATGATTTGCATGTACGTGGACGTCGAGCACAACACGTGGGACGAGGTATTGCCGTACGTTACGTTTGCGTACAACAGAGCTGGTAAAGAAACCACGAATATGACGCCGTTCGCAACTGGTACACGGTTGAACGGTTACCACGATGCTCGATGCCATGCTGCCCCATGTGCCGACCGACGATGGCAACGACGACGCTCATCTGATCTCTCAACGCGCGGAGGAAGCTCGTCAACTGGCAAGAATCAAGATTCAAGACCAGCAGCGCGAGTCGACTCACGCCGGTATAACCTTCGTTGCCGGCGCGTCCACTTTCAACCTGCATACCGGGTATGGGTGTGGACACCTATGCGGCATCGCGGTCTCGCCGATAGCTTCTGAAACGCTATTCCGGACCCTGCAAGATCATCCGACACCTCGGCGATCTGAATTACGAAGTTCTTTCCGATAGAACGCGCCCATCTGCAAGACGCCAGCCACGACCCGAGGTGGTGCACGTTGCCCGGCTCAAGCCGTATTACGAACGATAGAACTTTGGACTTTCGTCAAAATGTGAACTGTGAACTGTGGCTCGCGATACTGCTCTCCATTTGTTGTGGATTTGTTTTTCTTTGGTTTTGTGCTGCATCGCCACGATGCATTTTTTAAAGGGGGAATAATGCCGCTAGCGCACGGGACCAAGCAGGCAGCGCATTCGTTGCCTAACGTTTATCGCGCTTGTTTCCGCGCAAAAAGCCAGGGTTCGATTCCTGGCCGTGGGTACGCATTTTTGTTGAGTCTGTAAAGTGATGTTCTGGTCAATTCGAGAACCGTGTTGCTTGTTCTAGGTCAGAATTTTCTACGCGCCGAATATTCTGGGTCAATTGTTCCAGAAGCCCCCCGCGTGTACAAAAGTGGCTCCGCGTGGCGAGCCGGAGTCAGTCTCTCCCTGTGCTCGATCCTGTTGTTTCGACAGCATCCACGCCTGCGACGCTAGCCTTTCTCTATTTTGTTTTGGGCACAAGTTAGCACCATTAAAAGTTTATTTCTTCCTGTTTATTTATTCTTCTTTTGGTCACCAGCCGTGACAGTATATATTCGACCTTACTTGGTTCTCTTTAGTCGTATATGGTCAACTGCTAACAGCACTGTATACAGTTCTGCTGTAAAGATACTGGCGTTCAAATTAAGGCGCTTAAATCTAGAAACGTTCTCAGAATGCACGGCATAATTAGTGTATAACTGAGCCTGAGCACCATCGGTATAAAACTGATAAATGTGAAGACAATATAAACTATTTTATGACTCCTCCGCTAGAATCAATTTGTGCTCTGCACCACATAGTGTGACGATCACTAACATCAGAAGAGAATAAAGAATGGTTGTGGAAGTTGAGTTAAAAGCTTCTGAAGGTCGTGGGTCTGCTTCGGAGTGTGTGGTTTAAAGTACGGCGAAACAACAAAATGAGGCGATTCGGAACAACTCGTGCTGCCACAACCTCGAGGGGCGTGTCAACGAAACGTGGGCACATGCCACTCCACTCTGCACACAATTGCAACACCACCGGATCATTGAGAAGATAGGCGGTCTTTGCGGAAGACGTAAACAGTTTCGTAAACTTTTGTATGTGTGGACGTCAAATATGTCTTCTGTAATGCTAGTGCTATTGGACGTAGCTCATTAAGTAAAAACTGAATATAATCTATATTGTGAGGGAGACCCCGACAGCTCCACTGCATGAAAAGAAATGATTCATCACGCAGCTTAATTAAATTATTGTTAAAAATTGAGGTTCGCAAGGGGAGCAAGCTATGTTATACTCGTTGGGGCAGTGACACGAGGAGGTTTTTTTTCCTTTTGTCCCCCTTTTCAGGGTAGGTTTTGTACCTCCCTTGACAGATGGAGGTGGTCCTGTCAGATCAGAAGATACACCCATGACCTCCTCCTCCCGCTGTGAAGTGGAAGGAGGGGACCCCTCGCTGCTCTGAGAGGGGGTGGGCGTCAAGCACAACTCGAGGCATAGAGCCAGGTAGATGGGAAATCATCTTGGCACGTGTTACTTTGGGCGAAGCCGCTGGGGTCTGAGAGCCCACAGAGGCCTCGCTGGTGGTTGGGGGCTGGGTGGGCACTCCAGGTTGCGAAGACTGTACTGAGTGCCCACCGATGCCTTTAGTTGCGGCGCTACCTCCCATGGCAGTCACCTCACCATAGGTGCCTCCTTGGAGGAAAGACAATCGTTTCCTTGCCTCAGGGTATGTGAGGTTTTGTTTTATTTTTTAGCGTTAGCATTTTCTTTTCCTTTTGAAACTTCGGACAGGCTCGAGTGTAGGTGGGGTGCGCATTAAAACAGTTCACACACTTGCGAAGCCTACTATCGCATGTGTCAGCCGGATTATCTGTACCTCCGCACTTTGCACATGTCGTTTTTCTACGACAGGTGACAGAGCTGTGACTAAGTCGTTGGCATCTGAAGCATCGTCTTGGATGCGGTATTTAGGGGTGCACTTCGCAGAGAAGATAGCCCGCCTTGATGCAGTCGGGCATCACGGTGGAAGAAAACGTGAGAACTAAGTGCTACGATGATCTCTCCTGACCATTTCCGCGTATGGAGCTTTCTTGGCACGGCGACCTCACCCTGCCCGGAAAGGCCCTCCAAGATTTCCTCTTCGCTAGACTTCAACAGGTCGTCCTCTGAGGTGACGCGCTGACAGTTGTTTAAGGCGCTATGTGGGGTAACTGAATGTTTGTAGTCGGAGATAATGTTTAAGTCTAAAAGAACAACACTTTGCACTCCGTTTTCCACCTCAACGACTAAGTCGCCAGATACTAGTTTCTTGGCCTTGAAGTTATGACCAATTAAGTTTTCAAAAGTTTTAAAATTATAATTGTAGAAAGCCTACCTAGTGGTTTACCACTTTGCTCTGAATGCACTACCAGAAGCGGGTAAAGCTCTTCTGGGCTGCAGCTGACCTGTCTTTGCGTATCACTTCGGTCCGAACCCTCTTCAACATACGATCGGGAAATGTTTTTTGTTTAGAAACCATATGAAAGGTGGAAACTTCGGCATCTATAGAGCACTACCCACCACTGAGTCCAACAAGGGGATAGGTAGCATCTCATAACAGGTCTGGCTTGTCTGAGTTGGTTACTCTACCAGTGCTACCAGGAAGCTAAAACTAAGTGTGGGTCAAGAGAGTGTTATGTGCCCGCCCAGGGTTAGCCCTTGCCACCAAAAAAGGCAAAATAGGAAAGAAGAGGAAAATAGGAAGCTAAAGATAAGAAAGGAGAAGAAAGGCGTCTGACAGTAATCATCCTGGTTGAACCAAGCCAGAACACGCGTCTAGGAGAAGCGAGGGCTGAAGTGTTGTGTTGCCTTACCGGGGGGAAACCGGGGGAAACCGAAAGGTCCAAACATACCCCGGGCTCGGCTCAACCACCCGGATGCCCTTCTCCTCGGACACGGGAAAGTCACGCACAGCCAGACGTGGGAGGGCGAACGTGCATGGCTCGGGGTTCGTGGTGACGCCACTTACCAAATATCTACTAACACAGGTGCCCCTACGGGGTGGACACCTCGGATAAAGCAGGACACTTGCCGGAATTTTCAAGAAATACTACTAGCCCAAGCTCGCGAAGACAGTCCATTCCTACGTCCGATTGTGCCATGAGAATCAAATGCTCAAGAAACTGCCGACCAAGCCGGCGGGACCACCTCAGCCAATTGTGCTTCCGACCATACCATTCCAGCAGATTGAAAGGGATTTGTTTGAAACATTCTTTCCGCCCACGCAAGGCAACCGGTGAATAATCGTGGCAACCGATTACCTAACACGATACACCGAGACAAATGCCTTTCCGGTGGGAACTGCCGTGGAAGTCGCCAAATTCTTTGTCGAGCGCATCTTCCTACGGCACGGTGCTCCCGTTGTCCTGGTCGCAGACTGGGTATCATCGTTCAAAGCACAGCTGACCCAAGAAATTCTTAAAATAAGTCATGCCTGGCACCGTCGTACCACTGTGTACTACTTCGATCAACGGACAGACGGGGCGACTCAAAAAAGTAATCGCCGACATGATCTTTATGTACGTCGACGTACAGCACAATACGCGGGACGATGTGTGCCCTATGCCACGTCTCCTAAAACACTGCGGTTCAAGAGAAAACTGGTGTTACAGCTTTTCAACTGGTACATGGTCGAAAGGTAACGACCGTGCTCGACGCAATGCGGCCCTTCGAGCCAGCTGAAAATGGGAGCGACGACGACCAGGTGGTTGCTCAACGGGGCGACCAAGTCCGCCACCTCGCCCTGCTCCGGACTTAAGAGCAGCAACGTGTCAATGCTGGCCGCTGAACCTTCCTCGCCTCGAGGAGCTCAACAAAGAAGTGGTGCCCGCAACAAGGTGGTTCACGCCGTTCGACTCAAGCCATTCTACACTCAATAGGACTGTGGACGTTTTGTGTTCTAGACGGCATTTAGTTTACCGTTCTTTTGATTTGCCTTGTTTTAACTTCTGTTGCATCGGGTTGATGCTTTTATTAAAGGCGGGAGGTATACCGCTCAGTTACGTAGCCGAGTCGACAGCGCGTTTGGCTCACAAGTAGGTGGCTTGGGTTCGACTCCCGTCACTGCGTGTCGTTTCATATTTCTTTATGACAGTAGAAGATTCAAGAAGGTTCGAGAAACGTCTAGCTTATTCATGCTCAAAATAAATACTTCGATAAGGATCAATGCAGAATAATTTAGGCTCCCAGGGGAGGTTTTAAAGAAGGTGCGCCCCGCCATACAAGTGTGTCTCGTTATTGCGCTCCATCGTGATACTCCGTCAACCTTCGACCCAAGCAATGCTACCTCAATGTTTTTTTTGTTTTTTTTGGCAGAAGTTCACCAAATTAAATGTTCATTTTATGCTCATCCATCGCCTCATCATCTGTCATTTGTGACAATATTTTGGCTATAACTTCGTTCTTGTGATCCTTAATGGCTTTTGCAAATGTGAAATGCATACTTCCTCGCTCCCTGTCTTTGTTCCCTTCTTCTCGTGTTGCTTGGGGCGCCGTCTCTTCATGTGCCGCGCTGTTTCTGGTCCTCCACAAAATTGATCGAGAAATGCAGACAGACGGTCGGACAGTCGGACGGACGGAAAAAAATGACTCTTTTGGTAACCTCTGTTAAAAATAATTTCATTCAATAAAGGGACACTAAAACAGAAAGCAGAAATTGTAGGGGCCTCGATGAAACGAGGTTATGAAGGGCCCGTGGTTATAAATGATCCGTATTTCCTATATATAGAGCGAAGCGGAACGGAAATATGCGTGGCCACGAAATGTCCCATAAGTCTCTCGGCTAGAGAGACTATCGTTTTCTTGTATCCCAGTGCTTACGCAGTGATTGCATCCCTCATTGGCTGGACAGATTATTGACGTGTAGAATGTTGAGTGTAAAGTTGTTCCTCCGTGCCTTAATAGTATCTCTTGGACTACTTTCACTTTTTTGAAACACGCGGTTTGTGTTTTTTCCCGCTCGTATTAATCTAAGTGCTCGTCAATCTAAGCACGGTGCTCTCCCATTAAATCCAAGCGCCGTGTAATCATACCCCACCTCTGCCCGATTTGATCCCGAGGTCACTTTGTTTAATTTACAATATATACATGCACTTATTTGTATTCAATGATCGCGTTTTGATAATACTTTTTATCAACCTTGTGCAATTGTTTAAACAATTGAATTTTGTTTGCGACAGCTGAAATTTTGAAGACTATTTCCATCTCTTGGAGTCATTAGTGGCACAAATGACTAGGCTTCTTTGACATGCTGATTAGTCATTTGCTAATCTCGAGTTATAAGTGGCGCACTCGATAATATTTTTAGCTGAATGGACGTTTTGTTTACTTTTTTTAATACTTTGACTTATTATTTATACAAATCAAATAATATAAGTAGAATTATAGTTTGTGATTACTCTTGTGATAACTTCGAGCTATTATTAATAGAGTAACATTTATTTAAAGCTTAGTGACGTGTGGCTTGCACTTTTATTCCTTTATTTACTTATAACACTCTAAATGACAAAAGTTAACATTATATTACTCTGGCAATAACTTCAGGTATCCTTAACAAAAAACTGTGAAAGCTTATCTGACCGGTTTCCTTTTTGGATATACATAATAATGACGAAAATAATTTTATAGAAATCAACTTTACAATACTCAGTCTACTACATGCGTCGCCAGTACATTAGTCGACAAAAAACCATCGCGCGCTCCTATTACTGTTCGCGCGCGTTTCAAATCTTATCATGTTGTTTTGACACTTGTTTCAATAATAAAACCACAAAGTAAACATATTCAGCAGAAATCTGCCTGGTTATACGCACGTCGCCGTTGTGTACGCGTTGTTTAGGCACATGGCCTCCGTGATCTGACGAGTAAGCTGAAGAGGTGACAGTCTTCATAAGTAATTTTGTTTTAATTTTTACCTTTTCTTTTTTTTGAAGACAAAGAGGTTAGGAGTTGCCGCTGCTCTGCGTGCTTTCAGTCACCCTTGAAGGAGAAACCGAGTTTGATTCGAAGCGCCGGGTTTCCTTCCAAGATTTCGTTGAAGCTGCATTTTTCAGACTTTGAAAACCACAAAGCAAGTGTCAAAACTACGTGATAAATGATAAACATGTAGCGCTCTCCGCATGCCTTTCTCAGTAAAGATTGCTCTTGCATAAGCGGCGGCGGCAACGGCAGCGTACGAAGTTTTTCATGTATAAAAAAGGTTTTGGGACACTGCATTAACTTTTTTCTTCTGTCAATCATTTGGTATGGAGCCTTTTGCTGTTTACAAACATTAACTGTCGCTTGCGCCCCAAGCGACGTCCGGTCTCCCCTTCTTTGGAAGCATGTTGAGCTCGCTTATTTCACCAGTGCTAGAAAGCAACATGCTACACAGACAACAAAGTTGGAAATTTAACGAGAGACGTCGGCTGTACAATAGTACATCATGTGAGGAGGCAAGTTGATTTACAAGTACACTCGAAACATTTTAAGAGCTCCCGCACTCCTTCGTTCTTTTAGCGTTCTCCTGGAGAGTTGGTGGATAGACGTTGCATCTACATTTCAAACAGCGGTGTTAAGGCGGCCTTTGTTCATCCTTTTTATTAACCGGAAGTTGTCGGGTACGTCCAAGAAGGGAGCACCACCAGGTGGTGCTTGCCATTAAAAGGGTCTCTAGTGCAGTAGGCAATGGTTGCAGGTGATACCGCAGCTTAGCCGTCCAACCACCTTCACAGGGTGCATTGGAGACTTAATTATTTTCAATAAAACTTTATGGCAAAGCCGCGTCATGTTGGGGTGAACGTCGAATATACAAATACGTCATACCAACAGAAATGAATATGGCTAAGTTTATTTATGAAGTTGCACTTAGTTGAATAATTTACACAATTTGCCTTTTCTATTAGCCGGCAAAACGACCAACTTGGTATTAGTGCTAAAAGCACAAAATCAATATATTTTTTTTATTCTGGAACGAATTAAGTACATCTTGTGTTAGCGTATCCAGCAAAAATAGAAAAATAGAATACGTAAACTATAAAAAATATGATTCTTTTTTTGTAATCGTCTACAAAAAGCCGACACGCGTAATCTTTTCATAATGTATGCCTTTCGAGTCACAAGAACGGGCTCTTTGGTTTATTCAATAGTTAATATTTTTATGAAAATACTGAGCATGATAAAATATTGACATGAGTTGATCTGCTTTTTTTTAAATTATAATAGCGATTTGAGCAGTAGTGCAAGATCCAGCAACACATAACCTACTTATAGAAATAACAAAACACTTAGTTTTTCGGCGGAGTAAACTTTATTTGTCAAACTGCAAAAAATGTGGTAATCAAAACCAAGTAACCTCTCGATAAACAAAAACAAAAAAGTCGTGCAAACTGTACTTCTATTAAAATGCGCTATGAGAATGCATTCACTTTGTTAGTAAATCGAATTTCTATTGTGTAATGCTTAACTTGTATTTGAAATTAGAAGTGTGTCCGCATTTCACTGCGAAAGCGCACAAGTTCATGGCACAGTTTTTCAGCGAGACCACCCATGCATTGCAGCACCACTCCCACTGCTATGCCAGATGATGTCACCCAATCTCATGTCCGGCAGTGACAAAGAATACGCCGAAATTGCTGGCCAAACTCTACCTCCGCCAAACGTCTGCGACTATGTAATCTTGGACATCCACATGAACAGCACCAAAGGCTACAACCGTAAGCTCTATTTCTCAAAAGCAAAGAGCCGTAAAGTTTGAATGAAGGGGAGAGGTGCAAATAAGAAACTTTAAAGCTTGAATCTTTTGGAGCGTCGGCGTAATATTTCGAAGCACGGTCGACCAGGGTCGCAGCCTTTTTCCTGGCGTATTTTACAGTGCGTAGAATATTATGACAAAAACGTAACTAGCTATTATTGCCATATAATTTTTTTGGCTTAGAAACAGGCTGCAGCGAATGCGATAGATTCAATATCTCTTCCCACTGCACTAACATTTGTCAAGCCGTGGCACATATATAAGCTCAGGAGCTTCAAAACGTATACTATACCACAGTCCTTAAATACACTACTTGCTATAAAAAATCTCCGTAACGCTATGGGAGAGTTTGGTACGCAACCACGCGCGGCGCTGGCGTTGGCAAGGATGTTAAGAGCCGCCAAACAAGCCAGCAAAATATGGAGCATGGTAACCAAAAAGCGCGTAAGAATTTCAAACCCCCTCTAAGTGAGGAACCCAAAGATAACGGTGACACCTCATTGCACTGACAAACTGTCTTTCTAATGTAAGCGTCTTCGGCTTTGTACCAAGCTGAAGTGCTTAAACTTTCATATCCGCAATGTTCTCCAATATAATATTACTTTCATTGTTTTTTCAAAATGTTTTTTTTTCAGTACTCCCATCTCAATAAAAATTCTGCGCCGCGGGCATCACCATCACGTTTGGCAGTGTCAACCCATAAGCTCAATTGCCTAGAACTGTTCCCCTTACGGAACAATGTTTATTAAAAGAAAAAAACAACGAACATGTAACACCTTTTTTAGAGATCCACAAAAAATGACCGGTGAGTTGTAGTAAAGGTGTACACGATCAGCCCAATGATCAATCAATGTGAAAACGTGTTAAACTGTATGTTTGGGCTAGTTGATTGATAAGCATCTTGGTTTAAAACAGAGCGACAAGACAAGGACAAAGTAAAAACAAGATAGACGACGGCGCTGACTATCAACTGATGGTTGATATCCATCGCTCCTAGTATATATACACATGGGCGACAGCCGAAAACCCAGAGTACGAAAGGAAAGGCAAAATTACACACAGTCTCAGCATCTTATTAGTTAGATTGTGTAGTGCTGTGTCATAGTCAGTCCCTAACGTGCACCATAAGGTAACACATGTTTTATCGGATATAATTAAC
>JAZHYW010002691.1:0-16234 GCA_037355805.1 Ixodes ricinus
GTACGTTTTGCCATGATCCGATGAGTTTGAACCGTGTCTAACTCTGGGCCGGTAATCTCCGACGAGTAACGCTTGTAGTCCACAGCGATCGGCCCGAAAGGTCCTGTACAGCGTTATTTGTAAGTGCTTTTTATTGTAATAGTCCGTGAGTGACGTTCTGATTGGTTATTTTTGTGTTTGAAGTCAATTTTAGTTCATTTTTTCTGTTCAAATATGGCTGTCTTTTTGACGGTAGATGTGTGCTGTAGTGAAGTCCTCCCAGTATGTCCAAAGCCGAATTCCACAGGGCGTTGAGTCAGCGGCGTAGACTTTCCATTTTCCCGGGGGGGGGGGGGGGGGGGGGGGCAGGCTGAGATGTTCTCCGTGGGGGGGGGGGGGGTGCTTTTTCGCGCAATTTTTTTTACACCGGCAATCTTCAGTAGTTTATTTTAGGGGGTGCATTTTACAGCGTATGTATATCACCATGTGTCCGTCGCTTTGTGCGTTATTTTGTTTACATGCTACTACTAGAAGCTCGTTACAAGGCACGTAAACTGCGTCTCGGTAAGGATCTTGGCCCGGGGAGGGGGGGCTCTGCCCCCCTGGATCTCACCAGGGGGGCACGAGCCCCGATGCCCCCCCGTAGTCTACGCCTATGCGTTGAGTAGTCCTTATTTGCCAAGATTCAGCTTGTTGGGTGGTTGTGGAGTGTCAGCGATGTCACCGCGCTATGCAAGTGTATTTGCCAGTAATTGTCCTTACTCGACAAGTTTCTTTTTTTTATGTGAGTGATTTTTTGATTCAAGCATCATGTTCCGTTCAACTGCCATATTTTTTGTATAAGAGGGTATTTATTGGACTGATAATTTAGTTGTACATTTGACACTGGTGAGCTGAAGGGGAGGCCAGCGGTCTGATTTATAACTTGTAAATAATATGGAGGCAATATGGTACATTTATAACTACATATTTATGTGCCGCAAACACCGCAATCCTTAAAACTGTTTCTTTTTTTCTTTTATATCAACGTAGAAATATAGGTGTGAACTTAAATGTCGAGATTGTAATAAACATGTCTTAAGTCTAGATGAAGGATTGAGGGACGCTGTGATGTTGCAAGAGTAGGGCTAAGCAATATATACATTAACCTTTATACTATTTGAAGAAAAAAAGAGCTTTAAATTCGACCTTGCAATGCATGTGCCTGCCCCTACATTCAGAGTGGTGCAACCAGTTCATCCGCTTGCAATAAAAAATATAGAGCCCATATCTATCATGCAGCAGCACGATGAAGTGGCACACATGAGCAGCTCGCTGACTCTCTAGTAGTGTCGGTTGTGGCAGAGCTTAAGCTCGCCGAGATGCATCTTCTGTTTTGACATGTGGCCCATTTATCAGTTATTTTAATACTCGCCAATCTAAACCTGTATGTTCTTGGTTTGGGCTACTTTTAAATTTTTTTCTTCTTGTTTTGGTTTGTTTAGAATTCGTGCATTTTAGTACTTATAATTGTTTTTTTATTAAGGTTCAACGGTACTTTATAGCGAATTAGCCCCTTGTTGAGCTCAGTTACAATACTGTAAAACCCTTAATGTTCGCGAGCCCTTAATTTTCGCGAATTTCGCGAATTGAAAAATTCGCGAAATTTAAGGGCACGCGAAAATTTCGATCTTTAAGAATTTCAATGCAGGCATCTGGAATTCGCGAAATTTAGTGGCCGCGATTCTGTCCACTGTGACCGATTCGCGAAAAAAAGGGGCCGCGAAATTAAAGGGTTTTACAGTATTTAATGAATGGTCTCCCCAAACTTAGATGTTACTTGCATTCGCTAGCATCCTTTCTGAAGTTGTGAAATAAACTCTAATATACGGCAGTCAGCACTAAAACCCAATAGGTTGTTCACACTAATTTATCTATAAAAATCTTCCTAACATATTGCATGCCACTTGGACAAATGCAGATGTTAAGAAATTGCATCATCCCACCTCTCAGTCTAGTCTATATAGAGCTATGTCTTTCACCGCTATGGGCAGAGGCCAGCTGATTTGCTACTGTTTGGAATGTGGAGGGGTGATGTGCAGGGAAGCTAAACTCTGTCCCTCTCTCTCATATTGATTGCTATAATTGTTCCAAAAGTCAGGGAGAAGGGGGGGGAACTGCCCCCTCCCCTTGCCCCCTTCTTCCGATGGGGTGCAAACTTGGGGATGCCATAAATAAATGCAATCGTTTATGGCTGCCATTGCATACAAAGGAAAACAAATACAGCGAGAGAGAGAGAGATGTGGCTAATTATCTTTCTCTTAGGTGTTCATATCAGAAGGGATACGGACGGTTTTGGATGGTTGCGGCTGAGCGAGCTAGCAATGAGTGCCGCCTTAGTGTTCGGTTGGGACTCTTGTTCAATCGGCAAGAAAGCAAGTCCCAGCCAACTATTGGAGCGCATCCTATGAATGCCTCCTGGGATTTTTGAAAATGTTCTATCGTCTCGCAAATGAGTGCACTGGTATTAACTAAGGGCATTTAGCGAGCTGTTTTCTCTCTTTTAATAATGCTGACTCTACATTTAAGCATTCATTCTTCACAGGAGGAGGGACACGACCGATCGACCTGTCCGGTGATGCGAATCAACGAAGAGGACTCAAGTGCCATAACTGTGGTGTTGGAGGATCACTCCTTTGAGGTGACGGATATTGTGGCTGGTGCAGCGCTCGTTCTTGCATTGCACGGAGTCCACGACATTTCTTACCGTCAAAAAGCAAGCCAGTCACTCACTGTGATTGGGCACTTCGTTGGTTTGAAGTACAAAATAAAGTCCGGCTTGGCTTTAGACTTGATCACGAAGTTAAAAACTTGTTAGCCAGAGGAGGTTTGTGTGCCATTTTGCCTTTTTTGCCATGTGCTGAAATAAAAGTCTTGGTTTATTAAACTCTATTCTACTGTTTTCTTTCTATGCTGACTTTTCATGAGAACCTATAGCCTCTGTGCAGGCTCATGCTCTATATTTTATGTCATTTTCAGTAGCAGTTCCACATTCCCTACGCAACAACTCCTACAGTAAGGACAAAAGTATTCCAAATTACAGTGAAATCAAGGGAGGTATTGACATTCCATAGAATAATTGCAAAATGAAAAGTGCAGTGGTCGCACTTCAACAGGCTAGAAATGTCAATTGCTAAAAAAGTTACTTTTTTAAATTTTTTCAGCAAGTTTTTTTTACCAACAATGCCAATTTTACACTTCCGTTCTTCTAATTCTGTTTTCAGGCGGCTACGTTACTTTTCACTGGGTTAACTTACACTCAACAACGCAATAAAAACCACATTTTACTGTATAATATGAGCGGAGCTTGTGTGACCCCTTCCTTAAGAGGGTGCTAATTTTTTTATGCAGAGTTTAGGCAACACATCAAATAGGGCTGTACTTACTGTACACATTTTTTTTCTGTAGAGTAATTACAGCCCCATTCCAAGTGTTGCCTAAACTCTGTATTAAGGCATCTACCGCCGTGCAATCTTGCTGATCATGATTCCGTAAAATTTTCAACATGTATTCAGAAGCCCTTCACTGAGCGTTGTGCATTTCTATGAAAATTTAACTGCTCAACGGCAATCGTAAAATCAAGTCTTCTGAATGTAATAATGCTGCAACATCACTTGTGCCATCTTACTTTGAACACTAGCTCGATGACCGGACATCACCGAGGCTTCAGGTGACGCGATGTCGCCGTGCACGTACATTTCGTCGTCGTGCTCGCTCGAAGCTCGTGCGCCGGACTGTCTGCTATGATGCCATCGATGGTACGTTATGTAGAGGCGTAATGCGACTAGGAACTGGGGTTATTCCTAGGGCACGCGCACGCAGGCGGTCGCTTGACATCCGGTCAGCTGCGACCTGTCGTCGTTCGCAGTCCCGAGATATAGCAGGAGGTGCCCGATGAAACAACGTCGAGTCATTGTTAGGATGACGCGCGAGCACAAACGCTGACCTTGCGCATAGCGATCGCGTTCAGGGAGCGGCATAACTGGGCATCCTGATCGTTGCGGTGATCACGAACTGCAGTCGCCGCAGACGCTTCGACACTCGTGAGGACGATGTCGCGGCACCGTATGCGTTCGGATGTCGTCTCCGAATAAGTAGACAACAACCACAACGTTGCCGATTCTGACGTAGTCATGCCTTTGCGCGGTACGTGTTCAACGTAGTGGCTGCTGCAAGCTAGCCGTCGCACTGACTGCGCGATGATTGTACACTACGTGACGTCACGCAAAATAGCAGATCAGCGACTGGCAGTCAGTTTGACAGTCGGTTGCACGCGTTTTTAACGATTATATATTACGGAATAGATTCGTAACAATTGACACTGCCGGCAATCATTCCTAAGTACCGTTGTTCTGCAATACGTTTCTAGGAATATTGAGCGGAGTTGACCTTTAAAGTAGCTCTCTAAGGAGGGGTCATACAAATTGCTCTAGTGTGCTGTTATGTGACATTAACTTCTTGCTACAGAGCATAGTTAACTCTTTTAATACGGAATGTAGGCAACACTTCTAATGGAGTTGCATTTACTCCACAAAAAGGATATAACAACTCTTCTCTGAGAGCGTACTTAACTCTTAAATACAGAGTTCGGGCAACACTTCTAATGGAGTTTTAGTTACTCTCCACAAACGAGTGAATTCAACTCTTCCCGGAGAACATGTTTAACTCTTGCATACAGAGTTTAGGCAACACTTCTAATAGAGTTGTAGTTACTCTACACGAAATGGTGAGGGTAACTCTTCCTGGTAGAGTACGCGTAACTCTTGAATACAGAGTCCAGGCAACAATCTAATAGAGTTGTAGTTACTCTACACGAAGGAATGAAGGTAACTCTTCTGGAGAGCATCCTTCACTCGTCAACAAGGAGTTTTGGCGACACTTCTGCATAGAGTTATGAGTCACTCTACACAAAAGGAGTAAAATTTACTCTCATCAAAGAGTTTAGGCAACACTTCTCATGGAGTTATAGTTACTCTACACAAAGGAGTGAAGTTAACTCTTACACTTACACATCAAAAGAGTAACCCTAACTCTCTCAAAAGTATTGGAGTTACTCTCTATAGAAGAGTTAAGTGAACACTTTTATGGGAGAGTTAAACATACACTTGCCTCGAAGAGTTATAGTTATAACTTTAAAGAGTGGATTCGTAATAAGCCATTTACACTCCAAAGAGTTAAATCGACACTTTCTTTTTTTAGAGTGTGTCTACCGGGGGTGCCGTGGCGGCAAATGGGCTGCGAGGGGTTTGTACTTGAGCGACCCTTATAAACACGTATATCGAGGAGCGACCGTGGGACATTGAGAATTATCTTAGGCAACCTCTGTCTGGTGTAACCTGCAGCTCGCAGTCCCTATCACCCTCGACGGAAGGTAAGCATGACACATGCTTCTACACTATGTAACATATACGTGACACACGATTCTAATCTACGAACACGACATTGACGCAGAAAACTGCCAGGAAAATTTGTGGACTGGAAGTCAGCCCTGCGAATTCAGTGCATCAGATGTCAGTGTAGGCACATGACGTATGATCCACAAGATGGCATCAGTCATTCGAAAGTCGCCACTCGACCAAACTGAACATCGACGTGCCAGGAGCGTTATCCGACAAAAAAGACGAAGCTACTATGACACGAACATACAAACACGGGATTGTCACTTGAAACAGCTTGTTAAGGAACCGTTTGATAAAAAATCAATTATGTAATCAAGTGGAAATAAATGTATTTGATACACTAACCAAGTATGCGTGATATTCACCTCCAGCCTTCACCCTTCGGAGTCTACACACCAGAGTGTGTTCTACTGCGTACGGTGGAGCTTTCGAGGACCTCGCTTCTCTGACCTCCCAATATTAATAAATGGGACAAACCAGACTGGCAGACTTGCTACATAGGGCTGAACCTTTTCCACCTCTCCTGAACATGTAGTGCATCCAAAACAAACTCAGTGATGTGAAAATGTTGTTAGTCATTTATTCCCCTTCAAGGACCCGCAGGCATTGCAGAGAGGATGTTTAACACTATACACACATTATAATATTACAACTCAATCGCCACTCTTCGTCGACGTCACCAACGCGCCGCGATGAAGTTCCCTGCCAGTTGAATTCGCCGCCGACTGAGTGTCAGTGTTGGGTAGTACTTCAAGGCTACTTAAGTAGGTTTAGAAAACTTGTACTTCACTTGAAGCACATTCTCTGAGTATGTACTTGTACTTTACTTCAAGTATTTTTTAGGGTACTTTCCGAGGAAAGTACAACTCTTGACTTCAAAGTAAATTCCCCCAATTAGGTCTCGGTGAAATTTAGCTCTTCCAAGAACCAGGCCCTCGTATCCTTGGCTTTGCCAGTATTGTAAACAACTTCTAAGGTAGAGTATAAGGATTCACCATTCTTTAAAAAACAAATAGCGTATAGTCATGTGAAAACGCACTAGCGTCTTTCCAGACGTCATCTGGTTATTTTTCTAAGTGAAATTATGGCGACTTTAAGACCGATACAAATAAATTATAATCCATTTTGATTTGCTTGTGTTGAATAGTTTGTAAGCGAGAGTAAAACAACTTCTCTGTGGCCACTTGACTTCATCCCAAATTTGCCATCATTTCCTAAAATGACTGATGCACCCCCATTACCCCTGGGGCATTGCATATCAGTAGAGCCCTGCATATCCACGGATATCCGCAGTAAACTGGCGGACGCGGATAAAAATGATTCAGATTTAGCGGATTGCGGATCAGATGCGGATTCCAGGGGCTGCGAATGCCGATCGGGTGCGGATATCCGCGTGTCCGGATCTACATTTTTGCCGAAACAGCGCATAAACGTGTGCAACCGCACACTTTAGAGTAAATTAGTGAGTGACTACTCTCTTAGATAAAAGGTGCCAGTCGAGGAGAAAATTGTTCTTTACGTCAAGAAAGATTTGATTCTCACCAAAGATTGCTTTAGAACGCTCTATCTCGCCAAAAATGCTGTCCATAAAAAAAGTAAAGAATTCAGGAGCATCAGTCGTCCCGGGAAAGCGTGTTCTCGTTTGGCAGGGAAAGAGCCGATAACGTTCTTTGAGGCAAAGAAAACCCAAAACGTACAAGCCACAAGAAAGTATAAGAAACCTGCAAGTGGCTTCTTCGCAGTAGAATCGAGGAGACTGAATTCAATCCTCTGGAGTGGTGGAACTTGCGCCGGTACGAGCTTCCGCACCTCATTCTAGCAGCGCAGTTCGTGCATGCCACCCCAGCATCAAGTGCACCAACGGAGAGAGACTTCTCAAAAGTGGGTATTAATTTTAGAGAGGCAAACCAGTCTGAATCCGTCCATGTTGACGACATTCTGTTTCTTCTACACAGCAACCTCGACAAGTGAAACGTTGCGTGCGTGTGCATTTTCTTCTTCTCGACAATTGGCACTGAGTTGTTTTTAAGTATATAATTCCGAGCATGCAGCTGAGGGTTCGTGTTTAAAACTGAACCGATAGGAGGTATTGCCATTGTGATATTTTCTCAGTGGTGTACTCGCGCCTTACCAGTGCGGTGAGTGAAAGCCTTTCCTCTGCCTCTTTTTTATTGCTTGACCTAAATAGAATGGCACAATAGTCTGCCCTTTTTTTAATTTTCATGTTTATAAAATATGTGTCTGCTTGAAGTGGGTTTTACAAAGCAAAAAGGAAAATAAATATTACAATTTCCTTCCTTTAGAGCGCATCTTCGGGGCAGAGTGTCAGTGTTACGGACTCTTAAGAAGATGACCTCAGAACTTCGATTATCTTTCAGGCGATGCGAAGTGTCTCTGGAAGGATGATCACTTATTTTATAAATACGATAAAATGGCTTTCAGCGTAATTCTGACAGAGAGTTCTTTGTGCAAAGGTAAGCAGACGGCTTATAAAATACCATCCAAATGTGTTTTTTTTTATTTGATTTATACTTGATTTTATGATATAAAATGAATGCGCGCATTGAGGGTCGAATGTTGTTCCGCATTTTGCGGACGCGGTTCAGGTACGGATACAATTATATAAAAACTTGGCGGATGCGCAAACTGATCAGATGATGAAACTGTTATCAGTGCTGAGCTCTACGTGTCAATTGAAAAAAACACTGTATAGTGGATTGGAAGGACATCATGAAAGACTCTGTTAAAAAGTACTTGTACTTTACTTTGAAAGTACATTGCATTTATAGTACTTTACTTCAAGTACATCGAACCCTCGTGTACTTACTACTTTACTTGAAGTAAATGAGCATCGTACCGGCGTGCGGTCGTGTATCACTACTGCGTGGTGCACGTTAAAGACCCCAGGCTAGCGGTTGTACTGCACTGGCTAAATTGCTCATCTACAGCGAGTGACTCGTCGCAATTTTAAAATGGCTGACCAACTACACGCTCTATAAATATTCCCACAACCCATTTTTTTTAACTCGAAGTACATAACCTGTTATTTACTTTGTACTTTACTTTAAGTACCTTTTAGGCGTACTTTACCCAACACTATTGAGAATAGGCTCCTCCCACCGGCGAAGTCACAATGAAGTTTCTCCATCGCTTTTTATAGACAGACAGACCGAAGGGCGGTCTGCATTTCCGAGCTCGATAAGCCGAAGATGCAGGCCTGCGTTCGTCCGCAGTTACTTGGACAGAAGTCTTGTATACATTTTTAAATAGAAGTTATCAATTACAACTACTCTTTGTAAACATGTTTTCAATCAGATTATTTGATTATTTCAGATCAAAAGTTGTCTACCGTTACTTGAAAGAGTAACTGTTACTTCTATTACTTCAGATTTCCAAAATGGCATACATTTCTGCCTCTTGGAAAATGAGCCTTTCCTACTGAACATTATTGGATGGGAACGACCAAATTACAAACTACTGATGCTCTAAATTCATCATTTTCGGTAGAATGCTTCCGTGTCAGAAACTTGGTTTGAGGATTTCTTGGCAGACAGGTTGTGCTGACAAAATGGTAACAAATTTAAGTATTTTTATTAATTCCATATACAATGAGATTACTGTTTTGATAACTACATAGTTAGAGCAATCAAATTATTTCAAATTTACTCAAGATGTAATTGATCACAAATAATTTACTTTCCTGTAATGAGTGCCGTACAAGTCTTAAAGGACACATGCAAAGAAAAAAAAACATTTTTTTTATAAATAGCCTAAATGGAAAAAGTATGTTATAAAACGAATTTACAAAGAAGAAAGAAAATTTTTAGAGCTATATTTACGGCGCAAAACGAATTTGTAGTTGGCGCCCGCGGGAGCCGCCGCTGGTCACGTGGTAGACCTGTGCGTCGCCGCCGCCGCACGCTGAGCGTTTTGCGCAGCCGTTTCAACGCGTTTCTCCACGCCGCCGTCGCCGCCGCCGCACAAGTTCGTCTGCTTCGGGGCGCCGCCGCCGTCATCTGACCGGCGCACAGGTCTATCACGTCTGCTTGCGCCTTTTCAAAAGCTTAATTTGGGCTCTAAAAGTTACTTATTAATCTTTGTTTTTTGTTGCACCTCTAACGAAGTTGAATAAGTAAGTTTTCGAGACCATAGGAAGCTTCCGAAAGAGCGCAAGTACCACGTGACAAATAGGGGCCAGTCACGTGATAAATATGGGCCACTTTTCCGCGGCGCCCGTGGCCGCCAACTACAAATTCGTATAGCGCCGTAAATATAGCTATAAAAATATTTATTTTTCGTTGTAAATTCGTTTTACTACAGTGACTTCCTTTTCCCAACCCGGTTGTTTAAAAAAAAAGTTGTTTTCTTTTCATGTGTCCTTTAAGAGAAGTAGATTGCAATTAAGACGAAGGTACCATTACGTAACGTTAAGAGAATACGGATGCGTGGAAGTCAGGATAACCCCCACTTTAACTGTATAAAAAGTGTTTTCAGGAGAGCGCTGAAGACCTTGTGGCGGCGTTTCACAGCGTTGACGCCTCGTTCACGAATGCCAGCCTGAGTCGCCTACGAGGCAGGCGGCTGGAGGCAAAACCGTAGAGACTCCCTTTAAAGAATAATTTCTCAGCAACAATAAAATGTGTTTTTCTAATTTTTTTGATATGTTGAATACAATAAATTCGAGAAGAGACTTAGGACTGCTTACGTGTAGGAATGCGAAATTATTCCTACACGCAGTGTATTCCTACAAGCCGCCCGCCAAGCCTTCATTTCGCACACGGCGCTCGGGCGGTCACATTAGGCTCCCCTACTGCGCAGACGTGCCGAACGTACCCCGCCGGCTTCACGAAGGCTTCCGCGACGAAGCAACTGCATTGTTGGTCCTTTCTAGGTGTTTTATAGGGAATGGAATTTAGGAGCCGTTTCACTCAGCCCAGTTTGAATTAAGGCGCCGTTACGCTCAGCCAATGAGAATTTAGGTGCCGTTTATTGCCGGCTTCACTCCATGAGACACTTAATGCTTTCGCATTAATAAAGCGGATTAAAGTCTTGGCTGCTATGAAAGTTTCGGGAATCTTCACCCACATTGCTTTGCCTAAGTCCCATTATGGCCGTTTCTGTATAAACTGGAGATTTGTCGTTTGTTGTTGTGGAAATGCTCGTGACACGTGCCACGCGCCATTTCTGGGAAGAATATGGCGCCTGAAATACAGTGGCTCAGTGCTGCGCTGTGCCGCCATGATCTTCCCAAAAGCTGCACGATGCACGTACCTCGTGCATCCACGCACCTCGCGCTACTTTTAAAGCATGAAGGGGCTTTAGTAAAGACGACTGCGAGCAACGCGACTCGCCGCCACCATGTCTCCCCTGGTGCGGGAAAACCCGTGTAACGTCAAGCTTGCCAAAGCTATCACCACGTGCACGCTGGACGTGCTTGAACGCATGGGGCACAAGCCGGGACGCCATGCTTGCAACTGTCTACAATTCAAGGTAAAAGAATCATCGGGATTCTACGTCATGAAAACGTTCCTACACGTGGGGTCAACATCTAAGGTGAAAGAGGCATTGTTCTTCTGAGAAAAGCAATTCATTATGCTTGTGAAGCCTAGACGCACACGGTGCAGTTGCGACAAACACTAGTCTTAATGCAGGCTTTATTTCATGTCTACAAAATAAATTAATAACAGCTGCTGTTGCAAAACCAGCAAAGCCACACAGCGACGTACATCGTCTTGCGTCACCTGCAATGCAGCAGCGATTGTCTATAGCCAGCGTATGTGAGCGAGTGTGTACACGTTCACGTGTGAGTGAGTGTGGCCGTATGCGTCTGTGGCTGTGCGTGCGTGCGAGTGACCGTGCACATCATTGTCCGTGTGCGCGCGTGTGTTGTGCGTGTGTTGTGAGCGTGTGTGGGCAAGGGACTGTGTGGGTGAACGAGCGTCTATGTTTGCATGTGTGTGGAAGCATGTATCTACACGTGCATTTCAGGTGTAAAAGAACTTGACAGTCGCTGAAAACGAATTTCTTTGTATTGAAGTTTTTGTTTTATGCTGATTCAAGATATATTTAAATTCAATATCTAACTAAAAAACACACATCAAAACTATGCATGACAATGGGAGACGTCAGCAAAGTTAAACGTAAACAATTGTCACAACGTCCAACGCCGCAATGATTGTTTGCACTTCCCGTGAAGGTAAAACAAAATTGTTTTTGCCGTAATGTGAAAACAAAATTCTCTAGTTTACCACCCAGATAGCGGAGGCCATTACATGCAATTCCTCCAGCGGACTTCAGCAATAATGTATGTCGGGATAAGAATCGCCGATAAGAATTGCTTTTTAAAGACGCGCAGCGCTGGTACGTTTTTCATGGTTGAAGGTCCGTTTTCTGATGCAGTACCTCCCTGAAAATGCGTGTACTGTATATACCTGTCACTTAACGCGCAGTGAGCTACGTCCTCTAATTCACATCGATCGAGCATATCGTTTAACAATACTAAACTTGCATCTCTATATTTCGCGCTGTTCGATCTGTCTTGGGGCGCAGAAACGCAAGTGAAATCCCCCAAACAATTACCAGTCGATTTGTCTGTACATACCTTTCAATATCTTTGAGAAAAACCTGTACGTTACTCCACCGTTGTAGGGGCATAGATGCACAAAACACGAAACATGAAAGCAGAAATTAAAAAATCATGCTGAAATATTCTCTCTATCGAGCGCGACAGCAGAAGAGGTGGCCAAGATTTATCTGACCAATATATTGCTCCCTTATGGTACACCACGGACTCTGCTCAGCGGCTGTGGTCGGGTGTTTCTTTCCGCACTATTTTAAGAGCTCCTTGCGGCTTGCAATTCCATTCATTCGACCGCCTCTGCATATCTATCCACAGACAAATAGAACAACTGAACGGCTCAACAGGGCCCTTCTTGATATGATTGCCATATATACAGACGTAAATCAAACCAATTGGGACCGAGATCTGCCATTCGTAACATTTGCTTACAATACTAGCATTCAAGCAGTGTTGGCGGTAACGCGTTACTAGTAATGGCGTTACCGGTAACACGTAACTCTTTTCGGTAACGTAGTAATGTACTTGTTCCTTTTTTTTCAAAACAGTAATGGGTAACGTACTTACGTTACTCATCTCAAGTAACGGGTGACGTAGTTGCGTTACTCGCTAGTTATTATTTCAAAGACTTAAAAAATACTAAATGTTTCGTGTTTTACGAAATATATGTTTCTTGTGTTCTCGTATAGTGACAGCTAAACAGTAATAAGTGTGATGCATAAAGAAATAGTAGTATTGTCATTTACATTTCGACGTTTTGTCTAGCTCGAGCGGCGAGTATCAACAATAAGGAGCATAGGAGAGCATCATTTTTTGCCCATAAAAATCAGTAATTTAGCGTTATTTAGCTAGCTTTAACGTTGAAAAATTTTCGCCATTCAGCGGGGAACGATAAATGTTTCTGTGAAATCTGGCGGGAAACCTACTTTATAGCTGAAATCTACCTTATGCATACCTGTTCCAAACAGTAAAACGTGTTAATTCATAACTTTAAAAAGTAAAAAAAATATAAAACTAACGGTAACGCATTTTTTTTTAGGTAACTTATGTCGGTAACGCGTGTCCTTTTATTTGCAAGTAACGAGTAACGTATGTTGTTACTTTTATCTGGTAACGCCTACAACACTGCATTCGAGCCACCAACAACTTCTCGCTTTTTTTTTGTGCTCTGTCAGAGAAGTTTTGGCAATTATTGACGCTATCTTGCCCTACCTTTCCGTTGCAACTGAAAATCAGTCGCTTTCAGAAATGGCACCGTATGCCGAAGAGTGCCGACAAATCGTGCGTCTAGGAATCACCAACTAGCAGGCTCAACGAAAACATCCATATGACTCCTACCACCAGACTTACCAATTTGAAAACCAGGGGACACAGTGTGGCTCTGGATTTCCCAACGCGAAATGGGCCTCTCTGAAAAGCTGCTCTGCAAATACCACGCGACTGTATCAGGTGATATTTCAAACATCCGCAGTCGACTACATAATAGAACCTTTCGCCAGCCCTGTGCACCACCGTCGTCGTGGCCGCGAAACAGTTCACATCAACCGACTCAAACAGTATCACCCACCCAACACGCGTCACGATACACCACTGACTCCAAAATGCCATGCTCTACAAGAGGGAGGGGGGAAGATGTTACATAGAAGATATGCATGATCATTCATGCATCGTCTTCCTTTATCACCAATGTCATCATCAATATACACACGGGTGGCGCAGGCAGGTTGAATCAATTCGAATCTCATCCTCAGCTCGCCCGGTCACCGTGTACTAAAACGAACAACTGCGACTTCTTCACCTAAGAATATTTAACAAATATGCAGTTTAAAAAAAATCACGTTTTTTAACACAATCCTAGAGATTCCACGTCACGGGCCAGTTGTCAAACATGGCTTAGCCATCTCAGAGGAAACCGGCATTTTATTTTTAAATTATTTTTAAGCAGAACAATACATTTTGTGCCTGAATATAAATTTTACTTTTTACATAAATTTTTCTCGGTATTCTGAGGATTAAATAATATAATAAACCAACGTGCCAAAAAATGTCCCATAGCTTAAACACAATGAAAAAGCAGTTCCTCCTCTACACGTGCCACATGCGAATCTTGCAAAATCTTTCACAGAAAAGATTTTCCACCGTCTGCCTGGAACTGGGAATATTCTTTTTATTGCCAAATAGACAATGAAAAACTGCCACGCACCATTGTTCCGCACAACGAACTGCAACAACAGTGAGTGCTTCCAGCAGCAGCCTTACAATGCCACAGACCACAACGGCGGTCGCATGTTGAGTCTGTTTCCTTGAATCCAGGCGAGAGGGTAATATTAATCAAGCAGCTACTGAGCCTTTACCTCTTATGATTTCCCTTAAAACTCCACGAGTAAGTTTCGCTCCTAACCAAGATAAAAATGTGAACGTCATTGTTTTAATAGAATAAATTACAGTTGCTTGATTTAAATTGGAATTCTCTGTTAAAGAAATGAAATTGTTTGGATAGAATCGCTCTAACTAAAAGCTAGCGATTTTTATGATTATATGTTTTTAAACATGACAACTTTTGATTCTTCTATCTGCTGGATTACAACAAACAGTCTGGAAGAAAATTCACTGTAAATTTAAATATTGAAAAAACAAAACGCTTGCGGTTTATAGCAGCTGTTTGTGAAGATTAAAAAAGCAACATGAATGTATTCTGTTTTTTGATTTCCACTTAAACTCTAAATGAAAATTTAAATTGCGTGATTAAGATTTTTTTATGGATACTTTGGAAAGGATGAACAAGCTTCGACCCATCAAAACGAATCTCGACCTTTGGCTGATGGTTGTTCTCTGAAGAACTGCACATTTTGCTTACAATCCTTAATCATTGAATGAATTATTCAATGTTTCAACTCAATATACGATATATAAAATTTTAGATTTCCTGAAGGTTTATGGCGGATGGTAGTGCAACGTTCTTTAGTGCAGACTCGTTCATTCTTAGAACCTGCTTCTTACTGCACAGGGAAGTGGTTTAGTCAAGAGCTACTTCGATTATTCGCATTGTATTTCCCTATCCATTTGTGAGCGCCGCCATTTTTGGGTGGAGGGTAAAACGCCATTGGTGATTGTTTCGATTCCAAATTCCTGCTTCCTCAGCTTCACATATAATGTCAGGATGTATAGGCAATATCCTTTTGGTCTGTAACGGGCTGTTTTGATACTTTTGAAGTATGGAAAAACGTTTTCCGCGGTTATGGACAACGTTTCGGATATCTGCCAACAATTATTTGAAGCACCAGGATGGCTTACGTGTCGTCTCTGTGATTGCTGAGCTTAGATAGAGGCGCTGGTGTGGCCAACAGGAAATGCGAGTGGTGCCGTGCCCGAATGCCCACGGATTCTGAATGACCGGAAGGCGGTACTTCCTTTTTCCTCTGAGACCAAATGGGCTTTGGAGCGACGACACCCAGCAATTTTCTAATTGGTTAAACAGATATAAGGAAGCACTCCGGTGAAGTTTTGAGCTACCCCAACTTTCTATATTCTATAAATCTCCGTCCTTTATTTACCCTTTCTGGTGTGCTATTTATTATTGAAAAAATCAGAATAGTTTTTGTGGAATCGGCAAATAAAAATGATGCCAAAACCAATATTCAAATATTCCCGCGCTTTTCAGTACTCTGACGTCACTGGCAGGCAAGCTTGCAAATGGAACATGCCGACTAAGAAAAAAAATTGGGGTGTGTGTATGTTTATACAGCCTAGAACTTAGTCTGCCTCAACGGACGACTTGTCTCCCAGCTGTAGATGAGAAATTTAGCCAGTGGAGTGCAACCGCTAGCCTGGGATCTTTAAAGGTACACTGACAGGGTATTTATGCTCGCCGAGGTTTTTAGTTGTACATGACATATGAGAGCCCAACTACCCAGAACAGAATTTTCGGCTCAAAATTCGGTTTCTTTCCGCCCGAAAACCGCCGATCGAGGAACTGGCTGGTTTGAGTCGCGCTCACTCTCTTCTCCATGGTCACGGGCCGTTTTCTAAGGTTTAGACACAACCACCAAATTTAATCAAAGTCGTGGGTCATTGAAGGCACACACTCAAAATTAAAAATAGAAAACAATATAAAACCCATTTTTTTGTGGCTTCTAAAAAGCTGCAAATACGTTGATTGAAAAAAAAAAGTTGCACAGACAACCGGAAACATTCTGTGCGTTCAGTGCCTAATTCTCAACATGGCGTGGTATCGCGCATC
>JAZHYW010002692.1:0-26717 GCA_037355805.1 Ixodes ricinus
GTACCGTCCCACGTATGATATGGGCAGACCTATGACGTGAACATGTCACACGTCTCTGCTTGAAGGCACATATGCATTTTGAAGACACCCTAGAATGCGCATATGTATGGTGCATATACTGCGGTGTTCAAAGGTGTATGGTACAGACACCCGAGTATGCACAGACGTAACTGGTGTGGGCGTGTGGATTGCACCTGGCCAGTATTTTCTAGTTACCGTTGTGGACGGGGTAGAGTCCATCCAGGGGCAGATTTAGAAAGGGGGTCCGGTTGTCCTGACCCCCTCTTGATTTCTGCATGTGTAAAATTTAGGGCGTTAACCGAGGGAGAGGGGAGGGGGTTCCTAAACATATGGTACGCTGACCAACACCTGACCCCCCCCTCAGGAAATTTCTGCATCCCCCCCTGAGGGCAGCTATGAGCGCAGCCCTGGACGGGGTGCTCTAGCCACCGCCCACGGCCGAGTCCTGGAGGGTGCCGAGGTTGTGCATGTTAAGAAATTGCAACGTCTTTTTTTTTTTGCCACTAACGTTTTATGTTTTTTTGCAACAAGTGCGAGTACTGAAATAAACTTTGGTGCTGCGGGCTGTATGATTCAAGAGAGCAGAACGTGATCAAGGCCGGATTCACTACATCCCCATGTTCTTGAAAAAAACATTAGTTTTATTATGCCAGTGTAATGTTTGTCCAAAGCTCACTTTTATTGTCTTTCCTTTGCAGTCGCTAGCAATTCCGCAGAATCAGTCGAAATAGTTTTAAATGTGCGGTCTCTTAAGAAATACAATTTATCTGCAGAATCTTCATGTCAGTGTGGAAATAGTACATCTCACTTTTGTTAATGCGGCTCAACTCGTCTTGTAAATAAAAACAAATCGAGATCGCAGTTGTCCTTCGCAGCTTAGATCTATAGGACGAATAAATCATCACCACATTTTGTTATCTTTCATCTATTAGGATAATATCGCTCTCTGGCGTCGCAGTTCCCCTGACCTAGTTAATTTTACGTGTTATTCGTAGCTCCTTCAGCTACTGATGTACAATAAAAAAAGTTGCGTACCAGCAATATTTCTCCAACGGCCGCATTTGGTGAATAAAATTACGTGGCCCAAAATGTTCGTACTTCACGATTAAAAGTTTAGACAACATCACCTCGAATTTGGGCCTGGGCCGGGCCGGGACCTGTTCTAAGCGGTGGTGGGCTGATCCGGGCCGGGTAACATAGAAATTGCTCGGGCTCGGGCAGATCCTGGGCCCGGTTCTAAACACCCTGGGACGGGCTCGGGCGACTAAAGTACCTTGAAGCCGGGGCAGGGAGTGGCCTGGGCTAGAAAAAGCAGCCCCTGCAGTGTTGTAGGTTTCAGTATACACGCCAATGAGCTCCACAAAGTAATCTCCGCGCTGCTCTATCAAATCAAAGGGGAAAAACTGCGAATTTCGCTATCATTTAATAAAAAAATAAAAAAAATATTCAGGAGCTTTACAGAAAAATGTTTATGTGTATAACTTCTTCGCCCTGAACGATACTCGCACTGAACAATTTACGAGGCTGCATTTTCGATCGGAAATCACACCATTTATCTCCTTCTCTACTCTTAAGCGCCGTTCACACTCTTGCGACCGAGTCCGACCGAGAGAGACAAGACCGGTTTTTACGACTGGATGCGCTACAGCGGAGCTGGTCCTAAGAGATCGCAAGAGGCTTAAAAACCGGTTTGGTCTCTCTTGGTCGTACTCGGTCGCACTCGGTCGCAAGAGTGTGAACGGGCCTTTATATTGGTACGGGAAGGTTTCCACAAGGATTGTCCTCACGCGAATGTTTCATGAAAGTTGGCAAATCTCATGCCTGTGTTTTGTTTTCTTCATCATAAGCGGCAATAAATGCAGGCATTTTCGACACCGAAAAGAAACAACAAAAAACTCCAAATTTGTAAAAAAAGCATTCCGAATAATTTTGTTTCTTCAAAATATCGAATCATAGCTATAACCTGTATGGGTCTCAATGTCTGACACTCCTTCATTAGGCATTGTGCTATAGTATTTGTCACAAGCCTTTCCAGAGCACTCAATCACACACAAAGGCAAATCTGTTAAGCAGCCTTGAGGGTACTCCGGCGATTTCTTCATGATCGCCGATATGCCTCAAAATTTGCTAAACACTTCAAGGACATCGGTGAAATAATATCCCAAATATTAGGTGAACATATGTTTTAGAGCGCAGCTCTTAGGCGCCCGTTTTCTGCTTGAGCGGCGTCGCCATCGCCGTTGGCGTCGCCGTCGCCGTCGGTGTCGGCGTAACCGTGCGGTGCATTTTGAGAAATGTCCCATAATGCACCGCGCGGGACGCTCAAGACATGACATGTGAGGTCACGAGGGTCCCCCGTTGTGCATTATGGCGCAGTTCCCATAATGCAACGCGCGGGGAGGAGGAGGGGGAGGAAGGAGGAGGAGGGGGAGGAGAAGAAGGAAGAGGAGAGGAGGAGGGATGAGGAGGAGGAGAGAGGAGGGAAGGGAGCAAGTTGAGGGATGAGGGGAGGAGAAGGGCGAGGAGGAGGAAGAGAAGGGAGGGGGCAGGAGGAGTAGCAGGGAGAATGAGGAAGAGGGAGGAGGAGTTTACCCTCCCCTCAGTACCCTTCCCTCCTCCTCCTCAAGAGCTGCGCTCTAATTCGGCGTTACAGGGAGTTGTAAACGGCTTTCACTTTTTTGTGAATTATTTGATTTACACCTTTGGTTCCTCACCCGTGTTTTCCCAACTGAAAATTTCTAAGGGCAACAACAAAAAAGCGACGCCAGTAGAAAGCATGGGTTTACTCTTTGGATTATAGATTCTGGGCCCAACTGATCACAAACGTTATCATGGTACCAAATAAACGCTTTAGAAGGTCGCTCCAGTACGCGCGCACCGCCTTGGAACGAATGCTTGGCATAGTCAATTTTATAGGCTGCGTGCTCGATTGGAGAGCCTTCCTTTCACTGAAGACATGACACTGAAAAGTGGGGGTATCATTTCCATTGGCCGATTTTGCCAGTACTGTAATGAATTTCGAGAAACTAAATTGCAAACCGGAAAAAGAAACCGCCGGGGATTCAGAAAATATAGTTAGTTGGCCCTAAGTAGAAACTTCTGTCGAGTGCCGTTGCGTTTTATTTTATCTTGCTTCATTCCTATGATAATATGGTTGTGTTAAAAGCGAGATGTCTAAATGCAGCGGAAGATAAACGTTTGATGTGTAAACGTCCACATATCAAATTAGAGTTCACTTTGACGTGCTCTTATTTTTGAACCAGATTATCAAGGAATAGAGAAAACATGGTTGAACGCAGGTTTCTCGGAGATAAAGACACAGCTGACAGAAGTAATGTCACCAGCAAAATCATTGCCAGAGATTCTGCAAAAAAAAATTAAAAATACAAAGAACAAATATTAGTTTGCACATTTTTAAGTGATGTGATTCAAATATGTTCAAATCAAATAAAATCAAAGCTTTATTTTCCAGAAACACTGAAGGAGTCCCAGACAAAAAGCTGTTGAGACAGCCTGACTGGGTCTGGGACCCTTATTACACTAACAGCAGCTTGGTAGTGCAACATTCTACTAGCATAATATTTGATCATACAAAAAATAAATTAAAAATCGGAACTTTGTTAACATTAAAACACTAAGTTAGGGAACAACGAAGATGTAAGAGCGCAAGTCTCGTTTGCTAATCGTGTATATGTTTATGTTGTTTGTGAGGCATTTATTTAAAACAAGTGCTACATTATAATGTAAAGTTTGTAAGTTGTAGTTTGTGTGGGAATAAGGGAGGACCCATGCTTCTCTGCGGCGTATGTTGACATCTCTGCTATGCCTTACAAGCTCAGAAATAGTGAATAAAATATCAATGAATAATGTGGAAGAGAAACGAATGGAACAAAGCAAACGATGCTCATACATGCGTCCAAGTGGAATTATTTGATATTTTAAAATTAAAGGTTCTGTGTGGTCTGTGTAAGAAACATCAGCAATACATCGTATTATTTTCTTTTGCAGTAATACTATGTTTTTAAGGTTTGCTTTTGTTGTAGTAGCCCATACAAGGTGGCAATAAGTTAAGTGGGATTGAAATCATGCGTAATAAATTGTAAGTTTTATGTTTCATGGTAAAACATTGTGGCAACGAGAAACAAAACCAACGACCCGAGAGTGTTTAGTATTATAGGTCTTTTTTTGTTTAATTTATATGTCAATGATATCGTGAACTTAAATAAAAATATCAAATATGTAATTTACGCGGACGATACTAGTTTACTATTTGCAGGTAATAACTGTAATGAACTAATAAATAGCGCATATGAAACTCTTAAAGACCTTGTTAAGTGGTGTAGCTGTAATGCTCTAAAAATCAATGAAAATAAAACAAACGCGGTTTTATTTCACCCAAAAAACAAGAATGTTACTTTTCCTTGTGATATCGTTTTAAATTCGACTACAATTGAAGTCCTCACTAGCTTTAAGACTCTTGGTGTTGTATTCACGGATCAAATGCGATGGGACGATCACATTATTTATATTTTGCTTAAACTATCACGTGTTGTTTGTTGGTTTGATGTATCGACACCGCCATCTTTTGCCAAGAAGTGTCAAACTTTTAATGTATAACTCTTTATTTCTCTCTCATATAAACTACTGCCACCTAGTTTGGGGTAATAGTGCAAGTACAAATTTAAATAAGCTACTTCTATTGCAGAAAAAAAATGCTAAGAAACATTTCCAATGTCCCATACGACCACCCTAGTCAACCTTTATTTAAAAGTTTAAAATTGATTAATGTTAATAGTATATATAAATGTCGTTTGTGTGTGTGTTATAAATCTGAAGTACAAAAAATAATCTTAAACTGATTCACCTGGCTTCTCTAGCTCCAAAAGTGCCATATTAGAACGACTTATGCTGAGCAAATGTTAACTTATACGCTTCCAAACCTACTTAATTTCCTTAGCTTCAAAAATATTGATCCAATGAAGTTATCGAGAAAAGATATTCGAGAATTGGCTTCCAGTGTGGCTTTTTAGTAGTACTTTACAGAGCTTTGAGATGTATATTACTTCGTGTTTTTGGTGTACATATCTAAATGTATATATGTATGACATTTTTTGTGTATGTTTCCTTTCAATGTATCTATGCTATGTATCATGTATTAGATAAATATATAGTTACATGGAACTCTCAATGTATGCATCATGTTACCAAGAAAAACGTTGATGTCGCCGTCTGAATAATTTTTCAATGTCATTTCGTCTTGTTTATTTTTTCTTGTGCCACTGCTGTTTGTGTCAGAGGGGGGCTGGGGACTCGTCAAGCTGCATGATGCAGCTTTTTTCCTCGGTCTCCCTCCATCATTTGTTTGTTGGAAAATAAACATTCATATTATTATTTTTACGGGTGGTGTTTCAGGTTCTGCAAAGACTTAAAAAAGCTGGTGTACACTGCGCGAATTTAACGAACGCAGTATTCTTCACAGTCCGATTGAGTTAGTCCTTATATATATTTCCTACGTTCCAAACTGGCTAAATAAACATATCAATACGTTATCTTTTTATATTTGAATTTTTGTTGAAGCCCTCTCATACAAACGTTGTGAAATATGTTCATAAAGATCCCATCTTGTCGTTCCCATCAAAATAGCCCTCGTGTGTCCGATTTTTTAAAGCTTTATAAAAAGTGCGCGAGATCTAAAAAAAGTCTTGCGCGACTCTCTCTGCGATGTTAGTGTGCTTAATGACATAGGATATTTGTATATGAGTGCCGACATTATCGGGGCTCAGGTTAAAGAAACTAGGACATGGGCGCGGGATTTCCTAACTTCAAGAGAACATGACGGCGACTCAAACACTCGCAAATCGTATCTCTCCGCACAAGAGAAGGAAACAAGACAAAGGGTGGAGTAACCGATGAATGAAGTAGCCTCCAGGACAGGTAAGTCTGGGCTGTGTTTTCTGTCTGCACAAAGTAATGATCAAGTTAGAGATTTTTTTTTTTTTTGCGAGAAGCCTGCATTATTTTTTACGCAATGACATTTCGAATTTGAGGTTTTTTAGTTACTTTGATCATGATAAAACACGCATGGTAGTTAATTTTCAGGGCATCTCTATAAATTTCGAAAAACCAGAACTAAGTTAGGGGCCACATGTAAGTTGCGTTGACGACTTGGTGTGGGCGTGGTTTTACGGAACTAGATTTCCCAAAAGCACATTAACGTTTTTCCTCTTCCAGCACCTGTCTTCTGCAACCTCCTCAGGGAGCACGCTCAACATCGTGCTAGACTGTCTGTGTTGTTAATCATCCCGGCAACTAAAGTTTACGTGGTTACCGAAATCGGGGCAACCGAAGCGAACCGTCAGCGGGAAACGCAGGAGAATAGCTCCGGAGAAAGTCAAGGGCGGGGGTTGGTTGACCCTTTCCCTTGCCATTCCATAGTTATGTGGTGAATTTTGGTGTTCATTGGCTACATAATGTGAAAAAAATTAGGCGAGAGTTTTCTGTTCATTGTTAAAACGAAAGTGCAGCGATTTTATTCAATTGCATTCACTTGCTTTTTTGCTTGTTCGGAAAGCTAGCAATACAAAACAACGAGACGAGGGAAAAAGAAGGGAAACCTTCACAACGCTTCAAACCACAGTTGCTAAATGTATTTACAAAGGAAGCTCTTTATATAAGACAAACAACTTCCCAATGCCGGAAATACACCAATCAACCCCCCACTCCAACAAAAAAAAGAAAATAAAAAGACAAGTGTACCGGTCTTCACCCAAGAAGGGCAGCTCACATTAACCCGCGCACGGAAGCCAAACCTATAAAAATAACAGGGGTAATGTAGCAACGTTCAAGGTAATTGAGGGCATGGTAATACACTGCCCCGCACTTGTGATCAAAAGCGTCTCTTTCATCAACCCTTTGATTGTGTCACTTTACTTCCCAAGCACTTTTGTTAGCTTTTATTCTGGATAATATTTATGACGTTCCTTCAGATATTTCGTAAGTTCAGAAGTTGCCGAACATTCCTTAACAACTAGTTTGTGTTCCAGTAGACCTTCGCTCAAACAGTACCCGACCCCCGTCCGCTCCGATGTATGAGGAAGCCTAATGCCGAATGAATTTCATTCACGGCCGACTCCTGACAAGGCGTTGCCGGATCCTCCGGGTAGTGTGAGCTGCACTTCTCGTATGGGGGCCGGTCAACCTCTTGATTTTGTGGGGTTGACTGGTGTCGTTTAAGCGTTGGGATGTGTTTCTCACTATAAAAAGAGCTTGAGCTGAATGAATCTTGCAGCTGCGTTTTGAGACATCGTCTAAATATTTTGTTGCGACGTATTTCAAGAAGTATAATCTTCCACAAGAGGTTGGTCACACAAATTAGTTTACGAAAGGGAATAATTTTCCCTCAGAAAGAATAAGAAAATGTGGTGAGAACGATATATGTTTTTTTTTAATTATAGGAATTGATTCACCCACAGGTTTCATTGGGATTTTAGATCTATTTTTGTGAGTTGCTGAGGTATGTTTTTTTATGCTTTGCTAGTTACATCCCGCAAACATTTCTCGACCGACCTTCCCACACATTTTTTTTATCTGCGAGGCAGTCAATGCCTTACTAAGCAGTATATACACTAATTAGACTGCAGCCTTCAATCATGAAAATAAAGAAAACATTTGACAGCATATGTTTGCTCAATCTGCCATATCCGTTTAAATGGGATTGTGTTATTGGGTGCCTTGTGCTCTAGTCTCGCTGGTGTCTAAGGAAGGGGGACTTTTAGTATTTCAGTACTTATTATAAGTGGCGCTGTTGGTTCAGGTGTTCCTTACGGAAGCGTTTATTATGAAACCTATTAATTCACACCATTTTCTCTGTGTGACGCTGCGCCCTTCCCTTCAGCACCACCCGGATACAGAAACTTCGCGCTGAACATTCTGGGTCACCTAGAGAAGGGAAGCGCGCTTTTACACTCCTCGTTCCGCGCTTTCGTTTTACACCACCTGCTTCTGCTCCTCCCGTTCCTGCATTCTGGGTCCCTAGCTCAGTCAGCAGCGCACACGGCATCAACGCCGGTGACCGCGGTTCGATGCGTGGCACCGGTTGCCTTCTTTTCTCACGTTGGTTTAGCGGTTACGAACATACAGACCGCCACATTCTATGCTTTCGCGGCTCCAGAGGTTGGGAGGCCGAATAAAACTGCCGCTTTAATACCTTTTTAGAAAACACACGTTGAGCTTCAATTATTGAAGAGATGGCATTGCAAAATACTTTTGAATATAATCCGGATGAAGTTTAGCATGTTACGCTCTGATTAAAGACTGGTTAACACCGCACCGTTTGCTTACGTTGCTCAGCGTACGTTTGCTTACGTCGAGGTAGCACCGCAAGTCACAGGCCCATCCGTGCTTCGTATGAACGGAAAACCTATTAAAGGATTAGGTTGGCACGCACAGTACGAAGCACGCATGAGCCGGGGACTTCTAGTGGTACCTTGCCGGAAGCGCACTTACTGCGTAACGTAAAGAAAACATGGGGTACACTTAAGCTTCGCCTTTAATAGTGGAACGCGTTCGCAAATCCTTCTCATATAAACTCGCGCTCCTTCCAAGCCGTGGAAGCGCGTGTGCATGGTCTAGTCGGTAGCGTCCCGTGTCACGTGACGTAACACGTGGTTGCGACGTCATGCCCCTATCGACCCGCTATATTTGTCTGGAAAGCTTTTGTCTAAATTTGTCGGGAAAACTTTACGCGACATTTGGCTGGAGAATGTTCCAGTAAATTGTGCGAGTAAATACTCTTCTCATTTTGGCGAGAAAATTTTGCGTTTAATTTAGAGGACACGTCTCCCGCCGAAATTAGCGGGTCGACAGGTTCGTGACGTCAGAGCCAACGTTATTAGATTAACTCAGTTACGGAACTGTTCATAGACGCTGCATGCACGAACAGTACCCCCCCCCCTCACTTACCACGACTCGCCCGGAGTCGCTCGACGCGCCGCCGGACGGCGGCTTTGGTAACTGAATCTGGATACGTTAGTTTCAACGTTACTAGAAACGTAAAAACCAACATAAAAAACTCTTTTTGTAGTAACGTTCATTGGAGTTTCATACAAAATGGGGGGTGCGTGATGTTTTCTAAAATATTTAATTTTCAAGGTTTTGCAGCACAATTAATATTGTTTTTATACAACCATGCCTCAGCGGGTATTTCAGGCAGCGCGTCCCGACCTAGGTGCATATCAACTTCGGTGATATGTCGCGGCGCCTCCGCTGGGAAGACGGGGGCGGCACCCCTGTAACCCATTCCACCGTATCTGTTTCGGCTCCGAAATGGCCGATTGCAGCCAAAATATATGTCACGTCCAGTTCCTCGAGTGACCGCTGCGGGTGAAATGGCGGCGTTGTGATCGCCATTTGGCGCTTCAGCTGTGCTCTTTGGAACGCACAGATATGAAACGAAAATATAGATGGAGCTTCGAACGACTCCAGGCGGATTAAAGTGAGTGAGGGGGAGTACACCCCTCCGCGGGAGTTCCACAACTGAGGTAATCTAATAACGTTGGTCAGAGCCACGTGGGACGTCACACGTGGCTGGGAGCTTTGCATTGTGGGATTTTTTGGTCTTAGAGACGCCAACGCCGGATTTTCTTAGACACGGGCTCCTAACCTCTATCGTGTTAAAACGGTGCTGTGTGTACCTGCGTTTAAGACCCATTTACACATGAGTGTTTCTTTGCCTTTTATAACGTTACGTATAAGTGACCGATACATCAGTGCCTGGAATGTCGCGCGCAAGGGTGCTCCTTGAACTGCTTGTCAGTCTTCAGGCATAGCACAGCTGTCTAGGTGTCTCTTGACGTAAGCTTTCGTAACAAAACGTGACGTAAGGAAACGGTGCTTCGTGAACCGGCCTTAAAGCACTCTCGAGTTGGCTGTGCGGAGGGGACGTAATCTGGAATCAATGCTGATTTTTTTTCCTTTTGTATATGGAGTACACCATTAGAAAAAAAAAGTAAACTGCTTTTTAATTTTATATTACGGCTGTTTACTGCCGTGCCGTGCCGTGCCGTGCCATCACTCCATAACGTGACCGGTGTCGTTCGGGAATCTAGGAAAGCCTTAAATGGTGCAATCCGTGAGAAACTTTGTGTGCACAAGGAGGCCAAGGAAGTTGTTCCCCGACTCAAAAGAGACGAGAAATTTGTAGGGTATGACTTCAAATGTCTCGAAGAAACTCCCACAGTGTAAGAAAGTCTGCGCGTTACCATTTCTGTAGGTCACGTAGGCAGTAAATCACGGCGGCCAGTATAAAGGTCCCATCGAGTGACAGAGCTCAGAATGGGATTAGATATATAGAAAAACGCAGTGTGCGCAGCGACATTCAACGAGTAAAACGTCACGCCCATTCCTCCTCGGCGCATCGCATTTATTTTTGTCTAATCGTATAATAAGCTCCTTCATTAGCTGGAAAAATTCTATGTCTCGCTCAGTAAGCGGCTGTTTCGGTGTTCTACAGGAAAGTTAACGCACTGACGTTTTTTACAATTAGGTGCCTCGAGACATTAGACCATGCGAAAATGATGGTTCCTCAAAGGAGAAAAGCAGGATCATCAATACTTGTATACTTAGCTTCACTTTAAGCCCAGACGCACCCAACGGTACGAGCTGATCAAACCAATTAGAAGACGTCAAAAGCTCACCATCATGGTGTTCGTCATGGTTCTGTGCGTGTTCTATCATCGCTGAAGTAATCATAAACAAAAAAAAGCCCAGTGACTCCACTTTTGACGCTGCCTAAATGGTCCGATTTGCTCGTAGCAATAAGCTGCGCAGAGAATACAAGGGCTCGTAGCCTGCTCGGTCTTCACAGGAAACAAACGAAAAAGAGGGAACGTCAAGCCGCCCGCGACGCGGTCCGTTCGACGTTTTTCGAGGATTATTTCCGGTGAGATGATCAAGGTAACCGACAAGTTTTATGGTAAAGGTCTGTGAGACCATGTGTCAAAACTTGAACCGTACAACGTCGGACAACGAAAACACAGAAAAACTTCAAAGGAAGTTTGCGGTGCTACGCTACATTCAGGGTGTAACGCACAATTCGAAAGAGATTGCCGCAAAAAATGATGTTCAAGTTGGTTGCACCGAACCCAACAAAGCCTACCCTATGTGCAGACAAGCTATCCGAAGAACAAAAAACAAAAACAAAAACGGGACACGGCCCACAGAATGCCCTATGACCCATGTACACAACGGGTGGTGTACCACATTACGCTTTCATGCGGGTAATGCTACATCGGTCAAACGAGCCAATATATCAACGACAAAGCCCGCGAGCATGCAACGTCTCTTAAGGGAAGAGTGTTAGAACAGCTTGCAGGTCATTGCAGGCCATGTCAGCGCAGTGCAGCTCTCAATACCACAACCATCTTTGCCAGTAACAATAATCCTCACGCACGCGTGATACTCCAGGCACTCGCTATCATAGAAACACAGGAAAGGTTAAAGGGACACTCAAGTGGTTTTTGAGTTCGTGTTTTGATGATGACAGCTGAATTTAGACGCCCCAAGTATCCCTAAAAACCAAATAGTATAGTCATACGGTGATTATTTCTTTAATAAAATGTAATTGAAGGCCGCCAAACCTCGGATCCATCCGAAAACGAAACCACTCTCATTGGTCCTCGCACGCTTATCAAAAGTATCTCGGGCCAATGTCGTTGGACGACGTTCCGTCGCGCAGTCATCCCGAGGCATCGGCCGAACCTCTTTGACATTCGAGCTTCGATCATGGCGGCGTTCTCTGCGCTCGAGGATCTGATGCCGTTGGAGGTTGAAATTCTTCGGCGGACAGCCGACCTGGAGATGATTTCCTATGACGCCACTCCGACGTGCGATGTGGACGATAGCAGCGCTTCGGAGTCCTGTTCGGGTTCCGAGGACGATGAAACGCAGACCTTTTCGGGCGTTCTTCGATTTGCGGTTGGGGCAAGTCGTAACCAAACCAACGTTTGACATCGCAGCGTTACCTCTGTTACGTGATGTCAAACGATGTCGCCACGTTGACTTTCGCCTCGGGAGGACGGGGGAAGGCTGGTTCAGACATGTGCAACGAGCGCGTACCTACGACTGCGTCCGTTGCAACCGGAGCGACCGGAACGACAGCTCTGCGCCGCGCGTACACAACTGAAATTACTACAAGCACAGCGGGTCGCCGTCAGCTGTTTCAGCGGCCCCTCTAAAAAGGGGACGCACTGCTACTCAATGCCGTAACAGAATAGAGACAGACAGTTTTCTATAGCCTAAAGCTTTATTATTGATTTTTCTTGATAGGCTTGCAGGGTACAGTGGATGAAAAAAGAAAATAAAAAGGTGCCGTACGCCGTCTTGGACGATCACGACTCTATACACGACATTGCAATAGTACAAATATCGCCACACGCATTTTCTACGATTATAAAAGACAATGTAATCTTAGCAGTGATATAGCAACGTAGAAATATGATTTCGTGATCAGATAGACGTTGCGAGCGTTCAGGATTGCTAACACTAATAACTTTTCTCCGGTGATGAAAACGCATGAAACTTCGCGTCCTTTATACGGTTCGCGCCAGTAATACCTTGAACTTGAGCACACGCATGAAATGCGCCAAATAAGAAATCCGGGCGATGTTCGAGGACACAAATGCTTAGAAAGCACCACTGTAGTCGAAGTAAACAAACACGACGGCACGGGCGTTTCTGCTGTCTTGAGAGTGCCGCCACGGCATCGCCGCACGAGTAGGTGGGTCTTCCCTTCTAGTACGTGCTGGGTTATCACAACGACACATGACGAAAATTCACAGTCAAGGATAGCGCTTTTACGCGGAACGATGAGCTTTCACCACGCCGTCCACGTCGATGATCAACACCGACGCCATGTGCGCGCAGATACGTGCGCTTCCGCGCATCCCGGGGGAACAGGAAATTCACCCCCGCGGAGGACGGCAAGGAGAAAACGTAGTCCCTTGTTTGTGAAACGATAATTGCAGTATCGCGTATTCTAAACTAGAACTATTTTACGTCTTGTGAAATTATCATGCAAAACATATTTAAATAAACTGAAAATTGTTTCTTTAGCGAAACTTTACAAAGGCCGCCAATATTTTCAAACATACGATAATTTCATTGGTCCTCGCAAGTACAGGAAAGAGTCCGCACGTATTTTATTCCTGCGTGATTAATAGGCGGTTCTGCCTTTTAAAACTGAAGATACTCATTCACTGACACTTCCTTAACGCCATCGCACCAAAAAGTAGCTTCCCCAAAACCGCTTGAGTCCCCCTTTAAGTAAGCACCCCATGCATCACCGTTAACAAAATGCAAGAGAATACCTATATTTCGTTCTCCTTTAGGCTAGGACTAGAAGCTCCGCTTCAGCACGAGGTCGCAGGCTTCCGCAGTGCTTTGGTTGCGCTTGCGTGCGCGTTCAGGCTTGTGTTAGCGGGGGCAGAAAGCTCTCACTGAAGGCGGAACTTCTAGTCTCAGCAAAGGGAAGCTAAGGAGGTTCTTGAAAGAAAAGAGTTAGAAGTCAATTCTAGTGTATTTTTACCCCGTGAGCCCAAATACCCAAACCATTTGTTGCGCAAGTATTGTTAACCGTGAGAAAACGCGAAAGACAGTCGCTGTACATGACGTCATCGACAGATGTTTTGGCTGCCCAAGGCTAGGGAGGCGGGGCTTCAGCCTTATTTTGAAATTGCTCTTATGGCTTTCCGGCGCGTCGCGTTAAAACATTATTGTGATATCTGTTCTTCTAAAGGCCAAATGAACGCAGTACAAGTGGTTTTTCTCAAATGCAAAAGTGCCCCATCTTCCCTTTAAAGAACGACGACCAGTTCGCGCTTTCCACTTTTCGTCCGCTTCCTCCTCTCTCCCCTTTTACCCTGTCCACCGTTGCCTGTTTCCTCCTCCCCCATGGTGAGGAGGATCTTCTGCCTTGCAGTACCTCGAGTCTGGTCGTCGGCCTTTAAAGGTCAACAGAGTATACAATGTGTCACGCCCCGAACAACAGCACCATCTTGCGTCGATTTTTAGGTATTTCTGTGTAATTTTTCTGTAGTTTGTAGTAATATTTATTAATGCAATAGGTTTATTTATTTAGTAAGTTCCTCGTTCTCTACTTTGACCTCTGAATGAAGAAGCAAACACGCAAGGAAGAATTTTACAACAAAACACCACTTGTAGTCAGCAGTTTGTCCTCTCCAGTCGTTTGTTTCTTCACGTTCAAGCATAATTCTACAGTTCAAGCTAATCTACAAAATGTCACAAAAAATAATAAAAAATATCCGCTAAAATGGTTCGCAAAAATGAAAAACCTGACGGATCTTGTTGCAACTTTTCCCGAACATGTCTTTAACTGGTCACATTGTTGCGCGAAAACTTGAAGTCGGAACGGCGGGTACAAAGAAAATAAAAAAATAAGATGTGATTTTTTGAACGGCGGAGCGGCAGCTGTCGGGAAGAAACCGAACGACGGCCATGTATCTTTGCCTTATCCAGAGATGGCGCTACGGATTCACTGGACGCTGACTGGATGCGCCGAATGAGAAAGCGCGCTTTTATCCGAGTTTTTGATTCAGAGGGATATTTACCAAAATTAAGTCATTCGGGTCTTCATTTAAATTTCACAGTGCAGAAAATGTCACGCCATAAATATTAATTAATAAAACCGTCCAATGTTGCTCCAGAAATGACATACCTTCGTCTGCGACGGTTCTTGTTTCGTGCATTATCTGCTTGCGCAGTTTGAAGTTTGAATGAGACACAAAAGATCCGGTGGATCTGAAAAGAGCCGCTGAAATCTGAACTCCGGTCTTCGTAGTTGCGATCAAATGACTCAATTACACACTGTAACCAGCTTCAAGTGATCAGTATAGATGAGGCATTGGACCGCAACTACGAAGACCGTAGTATAGATTTCAGCGGCTCTTTTGAGAGTCGGCGTTCAGTGAATCTGTAAAGCCATCTCTGGAAAGGGCAAAAAACATGGCCGTCGTCCAAAGCCTCCCCGACAGCTGGCGCTCCGCCGTTGAAAAAATCACTTTTTATTTTCTTATTCTGTTTGTATGCGGAATTCCAAATTAAAATTTCAGCACAACAATGTGACCAGTTGAAGACATTTTCGAGAAAGGGAGCGACAAGATCCGTCAAGTTTACAAGTTTATTTTTATTTTTGCGAGCAATTCTTGCGCGTAAATTGTTTTTGTGACACCCTGTATTTAAAAGTATGTACCAACACGCTCAACTCAAGCGCTATTCAGTGTCAAATTATCATGGCGTTACTCACATGTTAAAAAATATAGCAGGCCGGCAAGGGGTTCAATTTGTACGGCCAGGCCGGAACAAGGCCTATTGCATGTGCAGCAGTGCAAACAAACGCCCGAAAGCCAACGGACACAAAACTGACGGAGACAAAAGGACCAACGAAGAAACATAGAGCCATTCCACCCTGTGACGGTGAATTACCAGCGAAGCTCTTTAGCACACGACACACACGTGACACAGAATTTTGAACAAAAGTACGAACTATCGCCGCCCCGAGCAACCGGAGGAAACTAGACATGCGCGACAGGACCGCCACACGGCGGAAAGTAGACAGGCACGACGGGACCGCCTCCCCGGCAGGGCGGAAGGAAAGGAAACTAGGTACGCAAGCGCTTAAAACAACGACAAAGAGAGGGCGGTGCGAGCGCAGACATGGCCGACGCGGGTCGCACAGCAGCAAATTTTGAGAAACCTTTCTTATCTACTTGAAAGTCTACTGATCTTCAAAATTATGCGTACTGGTAACTAATCTACTGAAAATGAATATCCAAGTGATGAGACGCATAAGCTTTAGCATTGAATGAAGCGATTTTGCATCGAATTCGGGACCTGAGTTTTTGTAGACGAACACGAAACATCCACGGAACTCTAGCCATAAACAGTTTCGCTGTAAATTGTGGCAAAGAACACAAAACAAGCTATGCTCAATGCCAAAAAAGGTTGTGTCTAACATACTCTACTCATGTGGCAAGTGCTATATTGGCCAATCCTGCCGATGCATCAAGAACCACACACGAGAGCATACATCATTTTTTAAAAAACGAACAGCAGCTGGGCACCTTGCCGCTCATTGTCGCGAATCCCAATGTGAGGCAGGACTGTTTACCGTGCCATCGGCCTACATCGAAACCAACTTGGGCGAGAATTTACGGAAAACCTAGCCATTGATGAGAAGAGGGAATATAGACTCAGCGTCCCTTCTTTTCGCACGAGAACATGCCAGCCGGAGGTCATAAATGTTCGGAACTTCGATATATGAACGATGCCAAACAACTTCAAACCAATTCACTTTGGGAAAATGTCGATAAATAAAGATGAAGACGAAGACTAACTAGCAGAAATAAAAAAAGTAACTATACTGTAGCAGAAAGGAAAACGAAGAAAAGAAGGCATTAAAAATTGCCAGGTCAGCGGTATTATTATAACATACTTTTGTGCTTCTATTTTGTTATATTCTGTTCAGCTGGCCAATTTCAGAAAACAATTATCCCCCTTAGAGTGCTGTAAAAGCTAAGAACTGGGTGGACCAATCAGCTATGCACAATTTATGGTAAGTGACTTTGCACTAACGGGTGCATGTAGGTTCGGGAGTTCGATTGGAACAGAAAAAATTGTAGCAACAACCCTGCTGTCAGCTTAAACAGAGTTCGGCCCTTAACCTCGACAGTCCCATACAAAAATGGTCTATGGTCGTCTATGGAAAGTTATATGGCAGGCTATCACCCCCTATCACCCTCAATGGTCGGCCATAGAAATCCATAAAGACAGCTACAGCCAGCTATAGAAAAATCTATGGCCCTGTGTCTAAAGACTGGGAACCAACAAAGTTTCTTTACTCCGCCTATAGAAAAGTTCTATGGCCACAAGCCTAAAGACTGGGAACCAATAAATTGTCTTTAACCGTCTATAGAAGATTTTATGGCCCTAAGTCTAAAGACTGGGAACCAATAAGATTTCTTTAGACGCCTATAGAAAGTTACATGGCCTCATGTCAAAAGACAGCGAACCAATAAATGTTCTTTACCCGCCTATAGAAAATTCTTTGGCCCCGAGTTTAAAGAGTGCAAACCAATAAATTGTCTTTACCCGTCTATAGAAAAATTTATGGCCCCGAGTCCAAAGACTAAGAACCAATAAATTTTATTTCCACGCCTATAGAAAATCACTACGGGCGCTTACTGTTTTAGTAAAAACACTCCAGGTTAGAAAATTAAATCAACACTAAATTTCTGTAATGCCGGTGACAAACAATGACCCAAGATATGTTCTCTGCTGTTGCTACGAGTCGTGAAGACCAGTAATATTGTTTGTTTGAAAAATCTATTAAATCTATTGTGTAACAATTAAAATTAATTATTACCCCCAAAAGTGAAAATAAATTACACTGGCGCCGAACACTGCAATCAAGCAATAGCTTTATTGCAATCTTCATCACCAGTGTACTGCATGTCATCACTGCATTGTCAACGTGATTCATCAAACTTGTTAAAAAGATAATTAATAAATTTTAGTTAATTAGCCTAATGATCTACATTTCCTTTTTTCAGGGTGTTGAATTAAGAGATGGGAACTATTGCAAGAGTTTTTGCGACAAATGATGGGTCACCGAGAAAGTCGGATTCCAAAATTAGACTGCCATATATACAGCTAGCGCGAACGTAGCATATGAAGAGAGAGTCGGGTGTCGCGGCGTTGTTGCTGTTGTGTGGGGTAGTGTTTTGCTTGTGTTCTGTGTATTCTGTGTGTTCAGACATGTACGTACTACGTATTATCTAACATGTAGCGTTCACGGTTACTTGAAGTAAAATATTTTTTTAGAGTTTTCTGGCTAAAGAGAGCCATAGGGTAAGCCATAGAGAAGTCTTTAGCCAACCATTAGACAAGCTAAAGAGCGCTATGGCTGGACAGCGATAAGGCCATAGACAAAGCTAAAGAGGCCCATAAAGGCGACCATAAGAAATGCTAAAGACAGCCATAGAAAATTCTTTAGCTAATTGGGCCAAATAGCTAAAGCCGACCATACAAAGAATTTTCTATAGCCGACCATAGGACATTTTTTTGTATGGGACGTCGCCGCTTCTTGAAAGCAGGCATTGAGCTGGCAAGATAACAAATCCGTGAAACAGCTTGAGAAGAATACTGGGGTCTTCGTTAGCGAATTGTGCATGTGAGGAGGACCGAAACTTTGTGGAAAAGGAAGTCGCCTCGAGTTTTTTTAGAGCAGGCAGTGCCTGACAAGAACACTGCTTATTCAGGTCTCATTCAGGTCTAATGTGATACATTCGTCGAGACGTTTTCTCCAATGCTGAAAGCAGCCTTTAAACCCGTGGATAATGAAGCCTTGCAGAGCTACGGCCGACATTTTGTTTCCCCTTGCCACTGTGGCGAGGGAAATAAAAAATGGTCCAAGGAAAACAAAATTTACACGGGGCGAGGTCCGGTGAATAAAGAATGAGGGTTACGGGGGTCATGCAGTGTTTGATCAAAAATTCCTGAACACTGTGCGGTTTGGGCAGGCGCAGTTCCGTGGCGAACGAACCAATCTAAAGAAGCCAGGCACAGATTTTGCTGCAACACGTTTTACGCGTAAATATTCGAATGAAATTTGCTGACAGGAAATCCATGCCACTTTAGTGAACTCCACAATTTTAGCAATCGTCTGACGGCGGCGATTGAAAGTGTATTGACGAATTTTGCAACAAGTCTCTTCTGTGCTGCCTGGTCAAAGAACGCCCGAAACGAAATTGATTGCAAATCGATATTTCGCCTTGTTTTAAACTGGAAATCCATTCGTAAATTTGTGTTTTTATTGACATCAGCGCTCTTATGAAGCGTATGTAGTATAACGGCCGTTATCGTTGCATTCGGTTTTTCTGCAGGAAAACAAAACATTTTACTGTCGTACGTTTCTTTATTTGCTGTTTTTTGCGTGAGTTGAAATGTAGGAGCGCCACTGTGCGGATAAGCCCCAACTATTTACCGTTCTGAACTAGTCGGTGGGTTCCGCAGTGTTTGCGAAATCAAATATCCACTCTATCTTTTGAAGATGGCCACTTATAGCACTGTAAGACTTAAATCACGCTTATATATAAAAACATGATGAATAAAAAATTAGGAAATGTACGTGAACCGTATGTGTGCCGGGGCTGCCAAATAGATGGCGTCTCTGAGTTTTTTGCCAAACAAGAAAGGGCGAATAAATCAGCTATCACAAAATAGCGAGACAGGTTGAAAGAGATTGCAAACACAATCCACTGAAGCTGAAGACTGTGTTTCACGAAAACGCCGAATGCATGCTACACTGACTGAGAGCGGTTCCTGGAAAGCGCACTTAACGGCGGGAACTTGCTCTACCAGACACCCGCGCTCCAGAAGATAATTCCAGTTACCTTCTGGTCCCCTCTCGTAAATATTGACTAACTGAAAAGGACTGTGAAGAATGCTGCGCCGGTTCGACTCGCGCAGTGTACACCACCCTCTGTTTTAGTCTTCGTAAAACATAAGCTGAAACACTCTGTATAATGGACAGTGCGCGTAATGCGCAGCTGCTCCAATACGCGAAAGGTTAGTTTTGTTGCGTTTTATATGTTCGATCGATATTCAGCGCTAAAGACGCAGAACGAAGTCACGCGTGCCACAACCATTTAAACGGTCTTTCATGTTTTATTTCAGGCATACTCTATATAGTAACAAAGCACAATAATTAGTATAGAAAAGGACTCCGACGTTCACAAAGGGTACATAATAGCCCGACCTAAGTAACACAAAATATTGATTTATAAACATTAAAGCCCTTAATATATGGAAAGTGCAGCCCTACTTGCCAATAATCGTGGTCCAAAGATCGATTTCAATACTTAGCTTATCTAAATGCAATCTCTTTTCTACCTTTGTACCGTAAAAATACTATGTCGTTTGGTCCAGGTAACCGGACGGCACGCATATTTTCACGTTGACTTAAAATTCTGAAACGCCGCAATTGTATGTCCTATTGAATTCATCAACTGTTTCATCTTCTCAGTGTTGAGTATTATCATATTGCGGTAAACTGCGGCGATTGCACTTAGACAAAAATGTTGGTAAACACAGCAAACCTAGCTACAACGACAGAATGATGGGCGTCAACAAACATACTGTCAGGGCGCATAAACTCTGTCGTGCGGATAGCGTGAGATATACACCAAAATGCTTCCAGTTCCACGCACTATAGAGTTATTTTGATTCAAAGACAATCCGCAGAAACAAATGTCACCTACTCTCTCATAAAAGCAAAACAAGTCTGTGAGTTTGTTTAGAGTAATAAAGCACAATAGTAACCTCGGGTTACATAATGTAACTCTCATGGACAGCCAAACGTGTTCACATTACTATGAAGGGTTATGTTTCTGAATAAAAGGTTAGGGCGCAAACGAGCTGGTGGTGGTTAAACATTTGACTAAAAACCCCGAGAAAGGGACGAGAAGGAATGGACAAACACAAAGTTGTGCGTTTGTCCGTCCATTCGCGTCGCAGCCTCGGGGTTTTTAATGAAATCTTTATGTTCATGCTTGTCATTTTGAAAAGAACCGACGCCCTCGGAGTTAAAAAAAACACTGGGAGGAACGTCAAGATAATTGATGACATACCCAGAGAGTTGATCCTCTCTTTCTGAGTCGGGGAACGACTTTATAGACGTCTACGTGTCTACAAGTTGCCTGAAGGACAACACTGCGCTGTTAAAAGCTTTCATGGACTCCCGAGCGAAACCGGTCACACTGTGAACTGGCGGCAATAGGCACTCAAAACGTTGCAAGGAAAAAATGTGCTACGAATTTGGGAAGTCGTTCTGGTTTTAAATAGTTCACTTCATATTTTCTACCTTTTATATAATTTATTTTTTTACTTTTAGACTAATAAATACATAAACAAGTAAACGAATAAATAATGAATAACGAATAAACAAATATTACAATACGCGTTTATTTGGAGTCTTTAAACTCAAACGGGGGGTCCTGATAGCAAACAAATGCAGAGGCAGATACATCAGAACTGCGTCCACTCGTGTCCTACAGCAAAAACAAAAAAAAAAAAAACAACGCTTGCATCGAAAATTGATCGGTGTGCGATTCCACACTAAATATAATGTTTGAGATGGTTACGCCTTATGCTTTATGCCACATTGTTACGTCATCTACTTTGCGTCACATTCCAGACTTAAAGAAAAGACAACTTGAAACGAAAGGCCAACGTGGACCGCGCACGACTCCAAACTCCGGTGTGACTATAATCACTGACTACCGATTGTAAATTATGTCATGATTATTTAATTTATAATGATTTTGTAACGTAGAAAATACCTCGTGGTAAAAGAAAAGCTTTTTGGGTACACACGTACTTTGCTATCCTTCATTTGAGTATACTTTCTTGGCCACAAATTGCAATAATTGATGTGGGAATAACTATCTGTACAACATTTCTCTTTTCACAATACCTGAAAATAAAATGCGATACTGAAATTCCGTACAAGTTTGGACAATGCATTCTGATGAGAATTAATAAACCGCTTTTATGAGAAGTTTCAGAAAAAAAATAATATATATATACCGCTCTTTACAATCCTTGTATTTAATGCGAACCTGGAAACTTTTAAGAAAATAGCTGCTATTAAGCTTTATACTGTGAAAGAGGTCGTTTCTGGTCTTCGATGACTGTTGGCAGGAGCAGGGGCAGGAGGTACAGCGAAGACAATGACAAATGACTGCGGCAAAAGTATAGCTACTGAATACAGGATTTGTACCGAAACTAGTGACATCACCCGACAACTACCGGATCACGCGTCTCCTTCAAAGGGAAAGCCATGGAGACTCACGTGGCAGATATGCTGTCCAGAGTCGTCGTTCGATCTTCTTCATGCCCTCGGTCTTCCCACGTCATTTTTGTAAAGAAAACATATGAACCATTTAGATCCTGCTTCTACTACCGTCGCCTGAACAAATAAACATGTAAGTACACTTACCCAAGACCCCGCACAGGTGACGGCGTTGATTCGCTATCTGCTGCTTCGTTTTTCTAGTCCCTAGAAATGTGTTCTGAATACTGGCAAGTACAAATGGCTGAGAAAGAAAAACAAAACAAAAGAGGGCTTTTGCTACGCCAGATGGAACATACGAATTCAACGTTATGCCCTCTGGATTATATAAGGCGCCACAGAGATTTGAAAGCATGATTGATTGGGTTCTTCTGGGATCTAAAATGGAAAACGTGTTTTTGTTACCTCGACAATATGATTGCTTTTTCTAGAACCTCTGACGTCCACATCCTTCGTCTTTTTGAGGCTCCTCAATGCCCTCAGAGTGCTGCTCTCAAACAAATTTTCTCCTGCGGCTTCGTTGCACGGAATAAAGCCGCAGGCGTAATACGAGTCTGAGAGCGCTCCGCAGAAAAATCGTATATGGCACATGTGCGGCTGGATTGTACGTGAATCAGCAGTTTCTTGTTGTTTTTTCGGCTGGCTGCAATCGGCCTTTTCTTTGCAAAGGCCTTAACATCGGCAACGAAGAATACAACGTCTACATGGAAGAAAAGTTAGGGCTCAGGGGAGCTGGTGAGTATTAAGCAACATAATAAAACCGGAGACACGGAACAAGAAGTACACACAAGGCACCGTCTCGACCAGCTCGTTTGCATCTTTGCATTAATTGCATTATCATTATAACCTTAAAATGCAGGCCCTTCACTTTTGTTTTTAATACACTGGTGACAGTTTTCAAATCCGTTTGCTCTACTGATGGCTAACTCCTGGTTAGCTCAGTTGGCAGAGCACTCCATTGGAAATGGAGAGATTGCTGGTTCGATACCAGGAGTAGGTGGATTTTTCAGTCGCGCACCGGTCACCTAGCGCACCAGTCACCAAGAAACGGCGCAGCAGATTTGAAAAGGTCGCGGTTGAAATCGGCCGACCTTCCAGTGTCCTCACTGCATCTCGAGCCCTGCTCCTGCCAACAGTCCTCGTAGATTAGAAATGGCTTCCCTCGTAATGCACAGGCAATAATTTGTTAGTTGAAATTAATTCTGAATTTCAACTATTGTGCATGCCCCTGGTTTACTTGCATTGAGACATCTGAAAAAAAATGTACTTAGTTTGCGGACTTCATGTAGACTAACTTGCTTTATTAAGTGTAGTAAGCGACTTATTAATACAGTTGAAATTATTCAAATAGATAGCACTGTAAAAAAAAACTCAGGTTCAAAGAGAAAAAAACTGTATCTCTTTTTTAAGCATATCGCGGAATTTATTTACATTTTAATCATAGCTGTTCTCAATGAGGAATGTCGGTCTTTTCGTGTACAGTCGTGTCGAGTAATTCCAGCTTACGTTCCGCAATGACTGAGTGTTCAACCAAAAATCGAGTCCAGCTTAGTATTGCTGGAGAAGCAAGTAAAGAAAAGTTCAAATGCATTTTCTGCCCACAGCCAACCGATCGCCTTCTGCGTGTTCTCTTATTTGCCTACTGGGCTGTGCAACGCGCGCTTGACACGTGCAGTTGCTCGAAAGATGTACAGGGTGTCTCCTAAACGATTCATGTTGTGTTTTCTCCTTTAAAAATAACCTACACATCACCGAACGCCCATTCTTTGCCCGAATGTGCAGCTAGTGGTCTGAACCAGATCCCAAAAGCTTCATAACTTAACGTTACCTCGATCAAAAGTCACGCGATTTTTTTATTATTTCAATGAGAAAATGGGGCTTGTTTTCGCGCGTTTTTTCTAACTGGTGGAATTCAGCTGCTCGAGAGCTCTGTCGGCTGCCATTTTCACATTAAAATTTTCAGAAATTCGCTTAAAGCTTTTGAATATGATAACGATCCATTTTGAAACTTTGGCATCTGGTTCAGATCGTTAGCCTTCATTTTTTTTTTTTGCGGTGAAAAGTTGTGTAAAGTTTTGGGGGACATACTTATAACAACTTTCCAATTTATTAATATCCAGACAAAAAAATATGCCAAGCAGCGTCTGATATTTGGTAGGAGAGGGCTACTGCGCATGCTCAAAAAGCGTTCCGCAGCCCAAAAGGCAAAAATGGCAGCGCGCAGAAGGTGATAACTTGAATGATATATGGTTTTCGCAACTTACCCGAAAGACGCTGGGGTTAAAATAATATTCCGCAAAACTGTAGTAGTGATAGAAACTATCGAATCCTCTGAAGATAGGAGTGTGCGTTTACTTGTGGTTTCCCCAAATTCCACTAAAAACATAAAAAAGTGAGATTTTTGTTTTTAATTCGAATTTCGCCTCGGGTTTATATTAACTAGTAATTTCTACTGAACACTGTTGCTGAGGACGGATGGGAGGATGCATGCATCCGACTCAATATTTTTTCATTAGGCGGTGGCTTACTCCACCTACAGACCTTTCCAGCGGCAGTCTCGAACGAAGTGATTTACAGCGCTCGTCCCTGGTTTTGAGAGTGTACGTCAGTGTTGCCCGACTGCGCTGGGCTGTGTCTATTTTTTTGTCAGCGGGCTGTGGCAGCCTGCGTAGGCGTAATTCCGGTCGCTGGTGGCGGATAAATTGCCGCGTTTTAAAGTTTCGTTTGTGTTTTATGACGAATATAATTTATGGAGGTTTGTAAAAACGTTTTGTACTATTTTTGGAAAACAAACAAACAACAAATGACAGCCATTTCTTGTTAGTTTCTGCGCGACAGAACAAATGCAATTGGAATGTTTTTCATTTTGTTTTTTACTACGCCATACACCCAGCCGTGTCAATCTACAAAAGGTCTTAACTGTATAAAATATTTGACCGCATAGGATAGCCGAAATGCATGGGTATTCCCCACTCACAACACAAAATTCAACGAGTCTCATCAATCGAACATATATAGTACATACCCCACAGTGCCGTCTTATCCTAACAGGATTTGAGAAAGATCTCAAATAACACAGCATATACCATATACAGGGTGTCACAAAAAAAAACATTTACAGGGTTTTTTTTACCGCAAAAATAAACTAGGCATCGCCGAACGCTCATTCTCCGCCCAAAGGTAGCGCTAGAGGTCACAACCAGATGCCAAAGTTTCAGCCCGATCCGATTACTTAATCAAAAGTTATAAGTGATTTTTTGAAAATTTTAATGGGAAAATGGCGGCCGACGGAGTTTTCGAATACATGGGGCTCTATGGCACCACAAACCGAAAACGGGCAAAAATGGGCTCCATTTTCCCATTGAAATTTTCAGAAAATCAGTTATTACTTTTGGTTAAGTTATCGGATCGGGCTGAAACCTTGGCATCTGGTTGTGACCTCTAGCGCTACCTTTGGGCGGAGAATGAGCGTTCGGCAATGCCTAGTTTAATTTTGCGGTAAAAAAAACCGTGTACTTTTTTTTGACACCTTGTACAGTATCGACGAGTCACTTCACGACGATCGGACGGAATCCGGCTTGTCTTTGGGCACGTTTTGAAGAGAGCTGCTTTTTTAACAACATCAAAGCAAATGAACGAACGTGTCTATTCCGTTCCCATACCCCGGACCTTATCAGCTCTCTTTAGCGAAGACCGGGAACGTGGCCGAGAAGAATGTTCGGAGATTATCTCGACGGAAATAATCCTCGACAAACGTCGAACGGCTTGAGTCGCGTGTTGCATGACGTTCGCTCTCTTCGTTTGTTTCCTGCGAAGGCCGAGCAGGCTAAGTAGCCCTGGTATTCCCTGGTTCTCACAATGGAAGATAACACACAAAGGGTAAGCAGCCTGAAGAGGCAAATAAAGTAAAAACTTCAAAGAAAAGCCGGCGAATTCGGAATGCACAATGCAGGTGGGGATTCGCGCTGACCGGGTTTCCACAGTTCAGGCGGGTGGGAGAATTTTCTGGCTGATAGGGGTCGCCCGAGTCGCGAAATGGCGGCGGCCAGACAGCTATTTTCGCAAAGGTCTATAGAAATTCAACTTTGCCGTATTTTTAAGAAAAGTTGGAGCTGGCTTTAAGCTTGATTCGTGAACAGCGAGCTGAAATATGGCGTCCTGGGAATGCCACCTATAGCGGTTTTATTGAATACGAGGTAACATACGAGATAAGCGACCTGGAACGCGCAAATTGATCAATCCGATAATCATATTTATTTTTGCGACACATTCTCACAAACTTCGCATGGCATGAAAGCAACCGACCCATCAAGGACCGAAGCTCTCCTAACTCGATTCGGTCTCAAGTTCAAGGTTGGCCTGGTAATCAATGATAAGTTCCGTTCGAAGTTTTGTCGGAACAAATTTACGAACGCTCAATTATATAGTCATCGGTGAACACGATTTGATATTGTCCTTTCGAAACGTTTCGATGCGCAGTCTTCCCACCGGGTCTGGTAGAACTTTACACTGGCCGCTGGAAGACACTTTAAACTAACTCCTTTCAAAGTTCGATCTTTCGTTAGAAGCCGTAGAATCACTGCACAATGGTGGACACGGATACACATACACACAAAAAACTAAAACAGCAACGTCAAGGCGCGCGTTTTGCGTTTTGTTGGATTAGAAGGCAAAAGACACACGCAGTGCAAATGATGTGATGACCACCTTGTCGTTGTGCTTTCGGCTCTGTTGAATTGGCGCGTCGGTTCGCAGAGTTCGGAACTCTCCG